>OY998178.1:88123749-88297811 GCA_963921935.1 Galeruca laticollis | reverse complement strand
GCAAGCGAATACTTCTTAGTCTATCGCAGCTGTATAGACAAAACCTAGATTGGTCTGTAAATGAAACATGTTCCCAGTCCTCAATACTCCAGTTTACATGATCCCTGGCGAATTGCAGTCTAGCACTGCGGTGGCCTGCATTTAATCTAGGGCCTGTCGCTGCAACTCTGTTACATTATTTACATTGTGGTCAGAAAGACGTCTCCTCACAGTATCAATGTTTGGTTGAATATTATGAACTGTACTAAGTTGTGGTAAAACGTTCTCTTAAAGCACACAGTCTAATATAGCGATTTTAAACAACTCTAGTTTGTCAATGTCAACACGTGTTTCGATTTTCTTGAGTACTTATTTTGTTATTGTGGATCTATTTCATTTGAATATTACCTTGATTGAAAGTTATTTAAGTCGTGTGGTGCTGATGCTGTTGGTGGTAGTATATATTTTCATTAAATTGTGGTTTGAGTGCATTTCTAAAACTGAGGTTAGGATGCCTGATATTAAATGTTGTACTTACGAAGAAACTATTAATAAAGATGAGAAAAGCACACACTGTGACTCTTGTTGAGTAAATCTTCATCTCTCAGAAAAGTGTTCTTGTATTTGTCCGAGTGAGATGAGGGCCACAGTAGTGCAAAAACGCCTTTTAATTTATTTCAGTGAAGAATGTCGCATATCATTTAAGAAAATACCATTAGAGCATTGGTTCCCAACGGGGGCGATACCGCCCCCTGTGGGCGCTGCAGCCTTTTAGGGGGGCGGTAGCGGATTCAGAAGCAAATAATAAGCAGTCAAGAGGAATGGTGAAATAAAAATGATTTAATAAGGGTTAATAAGCAGTTTTAAATTAGCATTAATAATAATACTAATAATTATAATAATTTGTTTTAGCTCAGAATAGAAGTATATGACTTGTCCTCGCACGTTGATAAGCGAACGCGCAATGTTCATACAAAATAACATGTTTCGACATGTTCGCTCACAGACAAGTTAAATCATGCACGAAATGAAACGTATAAAAGCAACAGCTCTACGAATTTTTGGTTAGTTAGTTGTATGTGCTTGGCCGCGATATATAGTCGTAAATCATAAGCTCTGCCGTAGTAAATAATCGTGAGTGGTGTGTCATTTTATAAACATTACTATCTATAAATCTATTGAGAACTTAATTTTTGTATGAAAATGGCTGAATCTACATCTAAATTAAAAAAGAAATGCCGGCAATACAGTATTGAATATTTAAAATATGGATTTGCGGAATCTTCTACAAACAAATCATTACCTATGTGTTTAATTTGCCAAAAAGTTTTTTCAAATGAAGCTATGAAACCTTCTAGGCTACAAGAGCATTTACATAAAATGCATCCTGATAAGAAGAACAAAGATAAATTCTATTTTCAAGAACTCGAAAAACAATATTTAAAACAGCCAACTATATCAAACCTTTTTGCATCGTCTTCTAAACGAGACGATGATGGGCTACGAGCTTCATATAACGTTTCATTGTGAATCGCTAAGTCAGGAAAACCACACACCATTGGCGAGGAATTAATTTTGCCGGCAGTCGAAGAGATATTAAAAACTGTTCTCCATCATAAGACACCATTTGATA
Organism: Galeruca laticollis; assembly: GCA_963921935.1. Taxonomy (NCBI): domain Eukaryota; kingdom Metazoa; phylum Arthropoda; class Insecta; order Coleoptera; family Chrysomelidae; genus Galeruca; species Galeruca laticollis. The sequence goes on along the minus strand of OY998178.1, from coordinate 88,296,199 downwards.
TCATTAAAAAAATTCCTCTCAGTAATAATTCAGTGCAAAGATAAATAGATGAAATGGCAAATGACGTTGAAATATCATTATGCGATTACCTAAAGACTTGCAAATTTTCCATTCAACTCGATTAATCAACTCTACCAAGTAACGAAGCTCTACTGTTATCATACGTACTATTTATAAAAGAAGAAAAAATTCATCAAGAGTTATTATTTGCTAAGAATTTGTAATCTGATACAAAGGGACATTCTATATTTAATATCATGCAAGAATTTTTTCATGAGAAAGAAATTCCTATTAGTAATATTTTGTCTGCTGCTACTGATGGTGCTCCAGCAATGACCGGGCGTCATAAGGGTTTTATAGCACATTTGAGAAAAGCAGTGCCAAATGTACTCGCTGTACATTGTATTATTCACCGTCAGCATTTGGTTGCAAAAAAATTAAATGAAAGTCTGCATGCGTCCCTCAATAACGTTATTAAAGCAATCAATATCATTAGAAGCAATTCATTGAATGATCGTTTGTTTCATAAGCTTTGCTATAAAAATGATGAAGACTACAATCGCTTGCTGCTGCACACAGAAGTACGTTGGCTCTCTAAAGGTGTTTGTCTGCATCGTTTTTTCAATCTGTTTCACTGAGTGTTGGAGTTTCTTGAAGAAAACGAACAATTGCGCGAAAACTTGATTACGTCAAAAAATAACATCGCTTATTTGACGGACCTGTTTAAAGTATTTAATCAAGTTAATGTACAATTGCAAGGTGATGATTTAAATTTAATTAAAACTAAAAACGCCATAGTTGCTTTTGCAGGAAAACTTCTTATATTCAAAAGAAATCTTGGTAGAGGTGAGTACAACCATTTTCCCACATTATCAACAGTGTCTGCAAAACCGGAAGACTCACTTACTTTCTGCCACCACTTGGAAGTTTTTCATGTTGATTTTACAGAGCGTTTCCAAGATATTTTAAAGATGGAAATACCAAGTTGGGTTATAGATCCTTTCGCAAACACAGATACTGAAGGCTCATCAAATTTGGAAGAGGAGCTATTAGAACTCACAACTAACGAAGAACTGAAAGTAAAATTCAAACGTGGATATCAAGAGTTCTGGCTTCAAAAACCAATACCAGTTCTCTATCCTGGATTGTGGACAATAGTACAGAAGTTGTTAATTGCATTTCCTCCGTCCTATATGGCTGAGTGTGCATTCAGTGCAGTAACTGATTTGCTGTCAAAGAAGAGGAACAGACTACACATCACTGAACGTGGCGATCTGCGATTAATGTTAACGAAATTGGAACCCGATATCAACAAACTGGTAACACTCCACCAGCCTCAACCATCTCATTGATTATTTCTTTATTATTAATTTTGTATTTCTTATTGTATTGCATTTCTTATTTCTATTGTGATTATATTTCTTATTGATTCTCTGTTCATATTTAAAAGTTTAATAAATAATTTTATTGTACATTTGGTAGTCGTTTAATAAATTTCTACTTCATCATTCCTCTAAAATAAAATTTAGACATTAACTGAAATTAAAGCTAAATACAGATCAATTGGGACGGTACAGATGATATTCAAATAAAATTAACTACTTTGGACTAACCAGCGACTGGGGGGCGGTGAAATTTTTGTTCTCTTCTATAGGGGGCGGTGGTCCAAAAAAGGTTAGGAACCACTGCATTAGAGCTAAATAAAATATGTAAACTAGAGAACGAAGCTGAAACACTGAAAATAGAAATTAAAAGTATTAAAGAAACTTTTATATCATTGAGTATATCTGAAAACTCTACACGATAAATTTCCCGTATAACATCAAACTGAAATTTCCAGAAAACCACCATATATATTTTTGTTGATAATAAAGGTGTTAAATTGATATTTGATGTTCAATTCACCCCTTTATTGTATGAAATCTTACCAAATCATTGCAATGTTTGTGTATCTTATATTTGGGTTAATGATGACCATTTTAAGACATTGAGATAAATATTTACAAGTTTTTTTCTCAACCTTACGATTCACATAATATAGCAAAAACGTTACTAAAATCTAAGGATTATATACAATTTAAAATTATTATAATTATAATAAAACGATGACACAAACTTCAGCATTAGTGTCCTGTTATAACTGTACAGAAACCAAATCACAATCAAAATCCGAGTCAGGGGTGATATCGGGTCTCCTCGTTTTAAGAGGACTCTTTTCACCCCTCTCCTCTTGCTATACAGATATTTCCTGGATCTGAACCCGCTTTTTCACGGTACCTCCTGGAGGGTTGCTAGACGTACGTACAGGTGGAGGAGGTTTTTCTTTTCTAGACAAAGTACTGCAATCGAGATTGGTAGGGATCATCGTGTATGAAGGTGGAAAGTCCGTTGTATTAGTTTTTTCTTTTTTTGTTAATATGGGCGACTGTCCAGCTGAACTTCCAGGAGTCGAAGGTCTTTGGGACATCGGTATAGCTTCGGTTATTGCGTTAGAGTTTGAACGGGATTGACGAGACCTGATACAAACAAAATTATTAAGATTAGATTTGGAAATATTGTTCAGGATATTTCAGAGTTTATAAAGTAACTTTGATTACATAACTACACACATGATTAATTTCGGAATACAGCATTTTCTTTCAAATATATCACTTCATTTGCAAACCATCTTATTTTATTTCAGCAATAATATGAAACTCCAAACTAATGTTTTTCAATTACTTCGACGATGGCTTGTACATAATTTAGTGATATTCATGATACTTTCTAGCCCCCCACCAACAAAATCTCAATTTTTTCCATCAACTTAATTTGAAATGCACATATTCAAGTTCACAACTAATCAGGGTGTGTATAGTGAATTTTTGAGTTTATATGAGTTGTGTTAATCGACAATTTAACGTCACTATCAATGCTGTGAAAAATTTTATTTTCCTACATTACTTTTTTAAATGGAACTAACTGTACCTAAACAGTTCCATAATATAATGAAAAGTGATAAAAATTCATTCAATTCAATTTAAATTAATGGTCAATGTTATCAATATTGACTTTTGTTAACTACTTACATAAAATCTATGGAGAATTTTGGTTAAGTTGCAAATTTCTATAATAAATTATTTTAAACATAATCTAACGAAAAACTCAAAAACAAAATGACATCAAACAAACTATTTGATCTTGAACTACTATAATTTTGATTTTTTTGTTATGAATGGCGTGATGTGAAAAAGGTGTAAATATAAGACCGAAACGTCACCATTGTTTGATAAAGTTTATTAAAATGTCATTCTAACCATTTTAATAATGTTTTTATTTGACTGAAGCCCAAGAAAGTTTTGTTAAAAATATACATTTAGTTTAAGAACCTCAAAATACTTAATAATAATATGTATATATATATATATTAAACTAATTATTTTTGTAGTAGATTTAAATGTATATGTTTATTATTTAAAATTTTTGTTTTAGTTTTAAGTTTGGCTAGCTCAGTTTGTTTTTAATATTTGTTTAATAATTTATGTTAATTAGATTATTCGGGAGCAAGAAATCCTTTTTCCCTTTGAGTCCTGGCAATTTATACTGATGTAATAGTTGAAATAAAAAGAAAACACATTATTTGAAATCAATTTAATTATCAATGCAATATTTATATGATAAAATAATATGCGACGCCAATGGATATATTGTACCTATTTATTGATTTTAATAATATCATGAATGCGCATGCGTGAAAAAATTAGTCATGCGCTTTAGCATGAAACAAACAATTATGATACGTAAGAAGCATCTATATTATACAACACAGTTTGTTGACGATGAAAACAATTGAATGGTTAAAACACATAAGAGAATTTATCTATAAATCATAGTTATATATGATACAAGTAGCTGTGGGAAGAAATTAGTTATATACATGGATAGAACAATAGAAATTATATACAGATGGACATAGTTATTTCATTATAAAATTTCAATCACCAGATTTATGTGATTACAAGATGGCGTGATTAGCGTAAGTACATATTTTAATTTATATAAAGTTCGGCCTTTTATTAAATTTAACGATTTATGCAATGAATATATATAAAGTCTGTTTCTTTCTTTTTTAGATCGATCATATATTTGCAAAAGTTTGTCAATTTATGAAATTAAGTACTTAATTGGGATTTTGAGTTTTTACACTATTTATTGGCCAATAAATGATTTAAATACACTGACCTGTTGATCTTGAATTTGGAAGAAAGTCTCTGGATCCCAGGAACACTACACTGAATCTCCAAAAAACCAAAGTTGTTGAAAATTTCACAGATTCTTGTCGGAAAACTTGTTACAATTAACTGTAAGTATTTCTAATATTGTATTTAATAGTACATTAGGAGTTTAAATGTCTTATACCGGGAATATCTTTAAATTTTTAGGAACACTATCCCACACACTCCTCGCTTCTTAACACTCGCTACCGTTCTCCTTAAGCGTCCCCTCGATTTTCAACTTTTTTAAACAAAACAGTCTTTTGTTCTTTTCCAGATCACTATTCAAAAGTTTATTTATTGATTCACAGTTTGTTATGTCATCTTTTACAACCAATAAGATATTGTCTTTTGTAATCAGATAATTGAAACTTCAATCACTTATCAAAACAATTTCATACATACAAATACATTAAAATTGTTTATACTTAGATACACTTACATAGTACAACATTCAATATTATTATTGATAGTATATTCTTGTTATACTCATATTAATTATAAATATAAATTCTCTTATGTTATTTGTCTATATGTCATTATTTGTTTATCTATGAAATCTATTGGATTATATTCTATTCAATATTTATATTTGTTCTTATTCTTAAATTAATGATTATAATGAATTAACTATAGTAATATTTGTTTTCATTTCAGATGAACAGCTGTTATGATATGGAAATTATTCTTCGTCTTAGGCAACTTTATTTACACCATTACATTGGTTAGGCAATATCTATATTTTATGTTATCATTGAGGTAATTCCTTTTTATTATATTGTTATTGGCTGTTGTTTAATATATCTTTATTTGATATGTTGTTTAAATTAAGAAAAGTGTTTCCTTTTTACTTGTTTTCTTAAATTATGTTATTTTCATATATATTTCATACTAGCAACTTAATTTTATAATACTACTTCTCTTATTATCTAAGATATCTGGTTCAATTCCCCTCAAATTTAAATTTAAATGATATCCATACCCTGGATATTTATTTAAATTTCAATTTTCTTATTATAAATGATTGATTTTATTTTATTAAAAAAAAATTTAACAATTTTATGGCATAATCTTACTTTCTTTAACTATGTTTCTCAAATATTTGTTCACATTTTTCCTACTACAAAATCTATTTCTTTCAATAACTGTCTCCTAATTCTTTCCTTAAAATACACTTGATTAAGATCAATGTCAATTTATATTTTTAATATTACTTCATATAATACTTCTTTATTATCATTTCTTACTAACATCCACTTATATATCAACTTATTTCTTTGTAATTACATTATACTTCTATATACTCCTCATATCATATTTCTTTTCAATATTCATTATTCAATATAATTAATTATTTCTTAAATTCATATATATCAATATCAACTTCCTTATTCCTTCCTGTATTTTCAAGTAATCTATAAGATTCTAATTGACATTAAACATTACCTCCTATATTTTTAATCAATATCATTCATTATTATCCTTCCCTATCCTTTATTACTCACATCTTATTTCCCTATTAAAAAATGTGAACTTCTATTTGATACTTGAGTTATTCTTATTTTATCCCCTCTATCCTATATTCTTTAATAGTTTCATTCTATGTAAAACCAGTATCTCTTATAAATTGTTTCCTTTATTTGCTATATATATTGATTTGCCATACTCAAAAATTTTTTTTAAATGTTTTAATTATAAGTTTTACCTAATAAATTTTTCTTTATATTATATTATATTTATTTTTTTAGGTTCTGAAGAAACAAACGTGATGAATTTAATTGGATTATCAGCTGCCAAATGGAAAACAAAACTCTGTCTAATATATACTTTATCTTTGTACACTACTTAATATTAAATTTTAAATCTATCCTTATGACTATCATTTCCTCTTTTCAAATATTATTCGTAACATAACATATATACATTCTTCAGAATTGGGTTACTCATTAATAATAAATTCTATGTACATTATTTATACTTGTGTTACTCATTAATAATAAATTTTAATTTCAACTTCATTTCTGTATCCTTTCCCTTTTCCATAGAATTGCATTTTCGTCTCCATATTTCATTCCTATTCTCTTGTTCCATTATTCAATTTGCTTTTCTTTTTCTAACCTTTTTCTTGCTTTCTTCTCTTGTTGTTTGATGCTCGATAAATTTCTGAAGCGTCTGTCTATTCTCTACTGTATCCTTTTTAACTTTGTTGCCCCATATCTCATAAATTTCTTCCCATGAATCCATTAAAATTTGCGTTTCCAATTCTTCCATATTATTCATTTCACTTATTATTATTTTAGAGAAAGCTTGTGTGTAAATTATTATCATGTTGTTATATATTATTCCAGTTACTACTTTATTATTAAAATTTCTTGAACATCCTATACCTCCTTTATTTCTTCTTATACTATCTTCTATTTCTTCTACTGTGTCCTTTAATCTCCGGTTCATTTCTTCTATTTCTTTATTAAATTGTTTATCCATGATTTGACTCCTTCTAGTACATATGCCTGTTGATTTTTCTATTCTACCATACAAATCTGTGATTTCTTCATTCACTTTTCCTTGAGAATGTTGATTTACCTGTTTACTTACTTGTCCTTGTAATTTACTGTATCCTACTTCTCCAGTTTCCTTCTTAATTTCTTCTGTCCCCTCTGTGATATTTGTTAATTCCTGATTATTCTTCTCAATATTCTTAATTTCCATGAAACTTTCCATTTTTACTTCATCTATGTTCTTTGTTAACTTATTTGCTTGTTTTGAAACTTCCGTTTGGATAGTTTTTGGTGAATTTTCTTCCATTTTGATTCCGCTTTCTTTTGGCTCTATCTTCAAGTTTTTATTTTGATCCTCCATATCTAAGTTAACTTCATCTATTTGCCTTCTAAATTGTTCATTCTCAAATTCTTCCTGGTTCTCCTTGAGTTCCTTCATATTTTCTGGTTTCATATCATCAATTTTATTTTCCAAATTATTACTTGTTTTCGGTTCCATCATATCAGTATTTTTATTTAAAATCGCTTTCAAATCTCCCCTCATATTGTTAATATTTTCATTCAACTTGTTAATATCTCCTTTTAATTCTTTCTTCATATTGTTCATATTTCCATTTATGGTGTCAATCTTCCCATTTAAATCTCCCCTCATATCAGCAAATAATTGTTGCATCATGACCATCATCTGATCATCTCTACCTGTTCTTGTTGGCGTTTCCTGTATCCTATCTTCTTGTGCTACAGCTTCCCCATCTCCTGTCAAACCTTCTTCCTGTGCATCTCCTTCTAATTGTTGTCCTTGTTCCAAATATACTGCTTGGTAGTCTCCCATACCATGACTTCGTTCTTCCCTTTCCTCTTCCGAACCACTGTCTGCTCCTACCTGCCTTCCATCTCTCAACATCATTCGTTTTGCCATTTTTAATTGAGTTTAAAATTTACAAATATAATCAAAATTTTTACAACGCCCCACGTTTTGGGTGACAATTAAACTAATTATTTTTGTAGTAGATTTAAATGTATATGTTTATTATTTAAAATTTTTGTTTTAGTTTTAAGTTTGGCTAGCTCAGTTTGTTTTTAATATTTGTTTAATAATTTATGTTAATTAGATTATTCGGGAGCATGAAATCCTTTTTCCCTTTGAGTCCTGGCAATTTATACTGATGTAATAGTTGAAATAAAAAGAAAACACATTATTTGAAATCAATTTAATTATCAATGCAATATTTATTTGATAAAATAATATGCGACGCCAATGGATATATTGTACCTATTTATTGATTTTAATAATATCATAAATGCGCATGCGTGAAAAAATTAGTCATGCGCTTTAGCATGAAACAAACAATTATGATACGGGGATTTTGAGTTTTTACACTATTTATTGGCCAATAAATGATTTAAATACACTGACCTGTTGATCTTGAATTTGGAAGAAAGTCTCTGGATCCCAGGAACACTACACTGAATCTCCAAAAAACCAAAGTTGTTGAAAATTTCACAGATTCTTGTCGGAAAACTTGTTACAATTAACTGTAAGTATTTCTAATATTGTATTTAATAGTACATTAGGAGTTTAAATGTCTTATACCGGGAATATCTTTAAATTTTTAGGAACACTATCCCACACACTCCTCGCTTCTTAACACTCGCTACCGTTCTCCTTAAGCGTCCCCTCGATTTTCAACTTTTTTAAACAAAACAGTCTTTTGTTCTTTTCCAGATCACTATTCAAAAGTTTATTTATTGATTCACAGTTTGTTATGTCATCTTTTACAACCAATAAGATATTGTCTTTTGTAATCAGATAATTGAAACTTCAATCACTTATCAAAACAATTTCATACATACAAATACATTAAAATTGTTTATACTTAGATACACTTACATAGTACAACATTCAATATTATTATTGATAGTATATTCTTGTTATACTCATATTAATTATAAATATAAATTCTCTTATGTTATTTGTCTATATGTCATTATTTGTTTATCTATGAAATCTATTGGATTATATTCTATTCAATATTTATATTTGTTCTTATTCTTAAATTAATAATTATAATGAATTAACTATAGTAATTTTTGTTTTCATTTCAGATGAACAGCTGTTATGATATGGAAATTATTCTTCGTCTTAGGCAACTTTATTTACACCATTACATTGGTTAGGCAATATCTATATTTTATGTTATCATTGAGGTAATTCCTTTTTATTATATTGTTATTGGCTGTTGTTTAATATATCTTTATTTGATATGTTGTTTAAATTAAGAAAAGTGTTTCCTTTTTACTTGTTTTCTTAAATTATGTTATTTTCATATATATTTCATACTAGCAACTTAATTTTATAATACTACTTCTCTTATTATCTAAGATATCTGGTTCAATATATATATATATATATATATATATATATATATATATATATATATATATATATATATTATTGTGGTTTAGTTTGGTGTGAGAAATCTAATTATTATTGTCATTGTTTAGTTATTATGAATTATTAGTTTTGGTTTGCCCGGTATATTAGAAAAAAATTTAAAATATGTCATAAAATAATTATACTTTACATAAAAACTCTATGATCTCAGGATTGGGTTCAGATGGTAAAATGAAACTATATTAATTTTAATTATAAGCGCCAAAAAATATAATCCTTGTATTTAAATAAAAAAATTTTAATCAAAAATACTTGCTTTCAATTACTTTATTAAATTCTAGAACGGTCCTGTATATTTGATTTCTAAACCCCTCTCTAATTGAGAACCGTCTGGTCATTAATACCAACTGTTAAATAATAAATGGAGCAATCATCGAGAAATGAAACTTTTCAAAAATGCATTTTTAAGTCTTTCAAATGAAAAACGTTATTTAATATTAAGAAAAAACAAATACATTATTCATTTACAAAATCTTCATAAAAAAACAACCTATCTACGATGATCATTCATTCAAAAACACATATACTCAAATGAATTATTACTATATGTAAGTACAAACTATGCAACATTATATACACATTTAAAATCGGACGATTTTAACAAATTCTCTATGATATAAGATGGCGGATATAACGATGGACAGGGTTTATGAAATATCAAAGTTCAAATATTTGCACAACACAAGTGAGTTTATTTAACCTTTTTCATTCAAATGAAATACTTTTAAATACCTGTTCACTTTTTCTTTTAATTCACCTCATTGATTGTTTTTTTAGATTACTTCTTGGGACACCACACAGTCTGTCGTGCTTGGAAAATAGCCAAAATTGATGTTTCATCTACATCAATACATATTAGATGAACTTCCATAGTCCAGCTCTTTCTGAAATGTGTCGTGGAGATACCATTCACACGATACCAAACTTTACTTGCTTATACAGATAAAATTTTACGGTTAGTATAGTACAATATTTACCAATTTCTTGTTAAATCTATGTTTATCAGCTTGATTTATAAATTTGTTTAGTTATATTTAAGAATAATGTATTTCTTTTATATTTAACACTCCAATGGGCTGCTTTTCTAATAGTTTTTGAATTATCTTCTAAAAATTTTGCTTTTCACCCCATTCATTCTACCAAAAAGATTCTAACTAGTGAATAGTGTACATTATCAACAACTTTTTTTATTCAATTTTTTCAGTTTTTAATCCGCTTGCCGCTGATCAAAATATTTCAAATCTAATTCACCAATCAAAATTGGCTGTAAAAATTCTTGTTGGCAAATCCCACTTCAAGTTTCAAATTGCTCATTTATCCTTCTAGGAAATTCCGATTAATATTTTTAAATAATCAAATCAGATATATTACTTCCTTTAAAATAGATTCCAAAATATTTAAAAATGACAGCTCTTTTTATTTCAATTTTATCTATTCAGAATGACAATTCGTTTCACAAACGTCATACATCTATAACCTTAATGTTATTATTATTTTGAGTTTTTACCTTGACATATATTAAATAATTTCCTAATATTACCAAATTAGTATTTTGAAAACAAATCATAATGTTTTAACTTTTAATGTGTGAGAAATAAATTGTTACATTTATACAAGGTAACGTTCAAAATGTTCTCTCTCAAAGGCTAGAAATCATGTTATATATTTCACATATGTGTATTTACAAAGTGTATTGAAAATTTTCTTTATGATTCTTAGGTTTGATTCATGTTTATTTTCTCTCTTGAATGATGGATGATACAGATTGTCCAGATTTCGGACGATTTAAAAAAATAATTTAAATTCTAAATTTTGTATTTGCATATAGTGTGTAGTATTTCATTCCATATTATAGTATACAGAGTGTTGCAGGTTCCTTTCTGTGTTAATATATATATATATATATATATATATATATATATATATATATATATATATAATGTATAGACTTTATCCAGTTGCTTCCTGTTTTTTGATGAACCAATGAGTTACATAAAGTAGAACTAACATTTGCACCATAATATATTGTCCATAAAACATATTTTCTATCGTCGTTGAATGAGATCCTTCAGCATACCAATAAATGAATTAATATAGTGCTTCAAATCACCAAGCAGAAACTAATTCTTGTTCAGATAATTGCCTTCAAATAACTATTGCGCCATAATTGTCTCGATTCATCCCAAGTTTCCAAATTATGTTGGGAATTCTCTTTTCCTACAGTAATACACGTATCTCACTTCTGATTTGAGCTGAATAGTAATGAGGATAGAATTCACAAGTGCAATTTTCTTATTGTTAACCTAGATATCGTATATATGCAAGTAAAAAAGACAGAATTTGACAAAAAAAATATTTTTACCTTGTTTGATTTTGCCTGTGGCGATCTCTTTCTCGCTGGTAATAGATCCCTGCAAAAATGAGCATATTGAGCACCAGTAAAAGACAACCAACTCCTACTGTAACTCCTAATGCGGCAGTGTAACTGTAATAGTGACGTGTGGCTAGTCGCTGAAGAAACTCCTCATTATCATCATCCAAATCGTCTGTTAAAAATAAAACAAACGTGAGAATAGTTAAATTGAGATTGACCCGAGTTTTTTAAAAATAGGAGCCTTTCACATAACAAATTTCTATGACGTTAGATGAATTTATTTTTATTTTAAGTAATTTTTGGTAATAAACTGAATTTATTAAAAGTTTTATTACCCTTGAACCTGATGTGATATCTCATCTATAGCTTATCACCTATTGGTTTAAATCTATGAATACATACCAGAAATTAACACCCTTTGCATGTTGAAATATCCCCTACACGGAGTTCATACACGTGTCTGACCTTACTTCAAGTTTAATAACTATTAGATACAAAGACAAGTAATCTTGAGAACCAACCGCGTTTCTCTTTTTTGGAAACATCCAACAACGAAAGACACAAGTAAAGAAAATGATCGATAGCTTTAGAAAGGCAAATAGTTGTCAAGAGCGGGAACATATTAGTTTTGTACACGATGGCAAATGTGAAACTTCGAAGATTATCGATTGAATAACGATAAGAAAGCGAGTTTGACAAAACATGTGTGATGACTTTTATATTACACAAGTCAACAAGAACATTTTTTCAAGGTTTATTATTAAATTGATATTTTCTGATGATCTACAACGAAAAGTAACCAGAAAGTTTGTTATTAAACAATGTATAACGATAAATTGGGAAATATATTGAGATGCTGATGATTTTTTGGGTAGTACTAACGGCTTTTGATACTGTAACGAATTATCTTAAGAATTAATACTACCCCTTAAAATAGGCATGATGACAGTAATTAAAAATTATTAAAATTATGTTTTTTGTATTTTTTTTTATTCAACAATGTATATATAAATAAATTTTTCACATTAACCAAATAAGACATTGGTTCAAAATGAAAATATAAAATTAAAAACTAAAAAAAAAATTATTAAACTTAAAGGTGGGAATTTGTGCCATCTTGTTCATAGAAGAGAACATATGCTTCTTCACTGACAAAAAATTTCCACGATATTAATAGCACCCTTGAATCGTTATATTCGTGCCACTGTCCCATACAGGGATGTCGGCAATATGCTGTGTAGTGACCATTGTAAGTGGTTCCATTGTGATTTGATATAGCGTACAGGTTGTACCTACAGGGTGCCACATTTTCAGCCGCGTAATGGCTCATATCAAGCCCTTCTATTGGAAAATCTATTGCAACATTAAGTTTTCCCCTAAATCTTTCTGTTGACGAAAAGCCCTTCAGCTGAATAACCAATATTTTCGGCAATTTATGAATTGAGAATGATTTAGTGCATGGTCTTCGTTCCTTATATTTCGAACATGTTGGTTTCTCATCACCATCGAGTGTTTCTTCTCATGTAAACGAATCTAAATCTTGTGAAAGTCGTAATTGACCTGTTCTTTGGGGTATGGAAAGGAATAAATCCCAAAAGGGATCGAAGGTAACTGAACAGTGACCACAGTGTATGCACTTGAGTGTTGATTTTAATTGACCGACAAAGTTATCCACAAACTTGGAGTTGTCCTTTCTTGGATATCTTAACCAAGATTCTTGTGCTTTCTCACTGTCACCAAGTTTGTCATAAATTTCTGTTAATATGGGCTTTGGTTTCTCATATACCCTTCATCTTGGTGAAGTCCTACTATTAGTTAACGAAGAAACTCCTGTGCATCATGTTGATCATATCCCATGAACCTTGAAGTAAATCGCTGAATTTGACTTTTCAATGATACTGTATTAACCACTCTGTCTGAACCGTCTTCAGACCAAAGCTCTTTAATAACTTCAGCAAATGCTTTAATTAGTGCTCCTTTCATGCTACATATGTTTATGTTAATATCTCTTATGTATGCGTCTTTCTTTAAACATTCTAATAGCCACCTTGTGCTTGATAGGCATTGGATAATACCTATGTTACCAATATTTTTGAGGCCAGTGAGATCCAAAGATTTTTGGGGACCCCCAAGGACCTGATTCTGGAGTAATTGTTAAGAACTCTTTCACAATCACTATCATTGTTCGAATAATCTCGGATTCTATTATTGTCTATCTCACTTGATCGGCGTGATAAGGAATTTAAATTGATGTTATTTGATATTGTATTGGATGGAGATATTGCGGTTTTGGAAAGTTTGGGTGATGTCGATAGATCATTGGTCTGGATCACTTTGTTAATATATTCCTTGTTATCTATATCATTTTTAGACGCGTCCTTTTGTTCTTGTTGAGTTTCATCCCCTTTCTGAAAAACTTCAATCGAAAACGAAATGTTGTTAACTCTAGAATTATTTTTAGAAAGGGAATTGCTATTTATTGATTCTTCAGTCCCCATCGACTTCTGACCCATTTTTTTGTTCTACGTCTTCATTCCTTCATTGGTCAACTCAGGTATTTTGGATCTAACCTCAGGTGTCTTATTGGCGAGGTTAGTATCATTTTTTACTGTTCTGGAAAGTTTGTCATCAAACTTTTCATTCAAATCGGCGACTGATGCTCGCTCGCCGTTATCATCTTCATCAGACAAGTTGTCTGTATTAGTATTCTTAGAGTATGCCATACTGTTAGTATGAATACCTTCCATTTGGTCATTCACCTTTTTCTTTGATGTCTTCAACTCTATTGGAAGTAAGCCAGTTTTATATTTTGTTTTGGTCAAAGATAATTTATTGCGCATAGGAATCGCATCATTCTCTAGCGTTGTCATCTTCTTCTGTATTCCTATGATTGGGACATCATTTGGCTGGTGGTTATCTACATTTTTTAGTCCACTGAGGCCCAAAAGCTTGTTGGAGGCATAATTTTTAAAATTGTTAACGCATGTATTATCAGAAGGCACACCTTCTGAAGAAGAGAATGAAGATGTTAAAGAAGAATTTCGGTAAAAGGAAAGATCACATGTTTTAGGGTCGGTAATGTGAGAAAGTTTGAAAGTGGTAGAAGAATTAAGTTTCTCCTGATTAGGTTTCATAAAAAGTTCTTCTCGAGGCTCAGAACGGGGAAACGTACCGAGAAAAGATGATGTGTTTCCTCTTTGAATGGCAATACTTATTTGTTGTATAAAAAACAAAGTTGCTCTTGAGTCATTAGTTTCTACTGATATTTTCTTACCGATTTCTTTAATGAAATTTAAAGCCTCATGACCGAAAACACCAGAGGTATCAATTGCTATAGGCATAAAAACGTTCTCCAAATTTTTGTATTTATTGATTTTAAAAGTTTCGCCATGTAATGCTGCAGCGCCTGCGGAAGTAGATGTGGATCGGGAATGGGACTAAGCCCAAGTATCAGTGCAAGTGAAATCCCATGTAACGGGTTTGCCGCGTTACCAAGGAATGAGGGTCATACCATCTGCACGTTTACCGTCGTCGCGGCAAGTACCTAACGGTTCCAACGAACAGAGAATCTTTTCAGATGACCTGCCTCGTTTGATTAGGTCATTTACTGCATGATGACGTCAAAAACGGCTGGTACTTAATTTGCACCGTAGGCCGTGTCTACCATATTCATCAATATCAGCTCCGCCACGACAGTGATGTTTGACACAAATTTGACAACCTTAACGGAGTCCAATGGAAATACTTTCGTCGTCTTAAAGCGTTCCTAATGGGGCCGACGTTAAAGCGTTCAACCATTCTCCCGATTCTTTTGAAAATGCTGCGTTCAAACGAGCCTTGTCTGGTAAATTAATAGTTTTCTAAAGCAGATTTTATTTTTCAATGTTCAATAAAGATATATCCCAGGATTTTTGAAAGGATTTATATTCATCGGGTACAACTTTGTTAGACTTCAATGACCAAATATTTTCTGCCTCCAATAATAAAGGGTCTTGTGCGTTCAAAAATATAGGCAGAATGTAATTAATTAATATCTTTGAACTATTTAATGACGACTAAAAAGAAGGAAGAGCGACTGAAACGATGGAGCGAATTCCTAAACCACCATCTGAAACAGGTATTGAAGCCTGTTTCCAAGAAAGTTCCTCTAATGTAATGTTAATTAATGACTCTAATGAATGACGAATGGTATTGTCAAAATTGATTAAGATATCATTATGTAACCAGGTCGGACTACATCTTAAAATATATGTTAATTTTGGTCATTCAATAAATGATCACCTAATAGAAATAAATTTTGTCTGTTGGTAATTGTTATGGCTGGTGCTACAGAATTAAATTAATCAATGGTTAGATTAGTTGGTGATTCCAAGAAAAATAACTCGCATTTGCTGAAATTGAGTTCAAGACCAATATCCTTGGAATTGTTTATAATATAGAAAAGACACTTGAACACGGAATTAGTATTACCACCTAAAGAACCATCATCAAGGTACCAAGCATTGAATTCTGTGCCAATGTTGCTTATAAGTTTGTGTATCGATAGGCAAAATAGGAGAGGTGCCAAAGGGTCCCCTTGTTGGACGCCTCTTTCCGAAGAAATGATATTTTCGCCTAATAAGAGATATGAAGGGAATCGATAACATTGATTGATGAAAGGAAAAATTTCAGGTAGAATATCTGCTACAAGTTTTAATAAATGATCGCGATGAATTGCATTGAAAGCATTTTTAAAATGAATTTTCAGAAAAACTTTATTATTAACGTCTGGATGATTAGAGACGAAATGTCTTGCTGCATGTGCAACTGCTTCACAACCACCTTTCGACTCGAAACCGAATGATAATGGACGAAGTAAATATCCTAATTTGTCTCTGATGTTTGAGCAAATTATTTTCTCTACTAAACGACGGTAAACTGTACCAATGGCAATTGGTCTGATACCTCCTGCTTTTTTAGTTAAAGCGTATAGTGACGCTCCGAATAAAATAGGACGAATATTGATGTTGACTGTCTCATTTAAAATAAAAGTACATAATTTACACAAAGATGATAAGAGATTTTTTCCTGAAGAGCCAGCACTGTAACTTATTAAATCTTGTAGATGTGAAGGTCTTAAAGAGTCTAAACCACCAGCAGAACTTGTTTCAAAAGAGTTTACTGTAATACTGACAAATTCTTCTGTTATAAGAATAGGAACAGGTTCCGAACTCAAAGTAGGGAATGTACTATTAGTTTCTCTAAAGGATGTTTCGATTTAAATTCTGTTAAAGTGGCTGCACTGACCTCAGCAAAACTGTCATCTGAAGCTAAGATTTTAATTGCGGATGTCAAGTCGCCGTCATAAACTTTATTAATGACATGTTTGATTTCATTATTATTTGATAAATTTATATTTTTCCGAACTGAGAAATTTGAGTTTTGGTGATCAGAGAAAATTAAATGATGATATTTATTATCAAAGGTTTTTAAATTACTCTTGAATATAGTAGAGAGAGATACTTTTTTATTAGAATTTTTAGAAGGAAGACCTAAAACGTTGTATGGAAATAGCAATAGATTTTGCCAGGTAGGAATAGAATTTCGTCTTACGCATTCATCAATCAGACTAGAGAGCGTTGAGGCACAAAGAGCCCTTGAAGCTTTTGGGAATCTTCTGATGACTGATCGTTGGCTCTTCAATTTTGCTAACTTTAGATGAAAATCCGTATCTTTTATTTCTTTATTGCTGAGACTTTCTTGTGTAATAGAACTTAAACTTCGTACACCGTGGGTCTTGTTTTGGTGTGTTTTCAGGATTCCCTTCTTAAAAAATTTACCACAGATTTCACATTTTATGGTGACTGGTGTTGACATCAGGCTTCACAATTTGTTAAATTTAGTGAACGGTTACTCTGTATCATGAAATTCTTTAAATTTGCTGTTTATTTCTACTTATAATGTGCGCGTACATTTATATTTTCTTGCAGAAACTTGTAAAAATTGTAAAAAAAAGATAAAATGAATTTTAAAAGTTGTTGTGACTTTGACAATTCTAATGGTTTCATTTACGATTAAATTTTGTTTATACCTAATATTAAATAGAAAGTGAAGTTCTGTCTTCCAAATCTTTCTTCTTCAATAAACGTACGTATAATATACTTAGAAGGTCATGATAAGGTATGCCACTGTTTAGTCAGATTGACAACTGGCTAGTTTTTGTAATTAATATTTTGATGATCATAAATAAAATACTTGAGTTAAATAATTCTCTTCTAGTTTGAATTAACTGCACAACCAAAGTATTTTACATGGTGTCAGATGTGTAGCGGTTTCAACAGATAGCTAGTGAACATTTTTGTGACAGTTTTCAAGGTTACAAGCGCTGGAAGCTTTCAGCTAGTGAAGGAAAGTGGGAAACCTATTCAAACCGCCTTAACCCCTAGTTCTGGAAGGAAATATATCAGATAACTGGAAACGTTTTTTGCAAAAATTTAATCTGTTCTTAACGGCAACAGATCTTGCCTCAAAAGAGGAGGAGAAAAAGATAGCTATTTTTCTAAATCAGCTTGGAGATGAAGGTCTCGAACTGTTTAATAGGTACACATTTGTCGCAGGCGAGGACAAAAACTAGACAAAAACTAGACATAATTTGAAGATTACTGTTCCCAAAAAGGAATTTGATTTTAGAAAGGTACAAATTTAATTCTATAACACAGAAAGAAGATCAAACATTTGACCATTTTGTGACGGAGTTACGTAAAGAAATAAAAATAACCGATTATAAATAACTTGATGATACGATTAGAGACAGAATTGTTATGGGTATTCTTGATAAAAACACTCAGGAAAGGCTTTTGAGAGAGGCAAATTTAACTTTGACCAAATGTTTAGATATCTGTAAAGCCATAGAGACAAGTAAAAATCAAGCCAAGGTATTACAAAGTGAACCACAAGTGAATGCAGTAAGGTACGAAAAACCTCAAGCTAGAGATATGAAAAATGCAAACAGGAACGTGAAGCATTCTGGAAGACCAAACACTTGTAAATATTGTGGTTTTCTTCACAAACAAAGTGGTGTATGCCCAGCTTACAACAAAATATGTGCAAAGTGTCAAGATCGCAATCATTTTGCAAAAATGTGTCAAAATGAACAAAGAGACATTAAGAAAAAGTGCACCAAGTAAATGAAGTTACTAAAGATGAAGATGAAATTGAGTATAGTGAAAGTGAATATGATGAAAGCGAGTTTTATGTAGACTCGGTGGTAAAAATCGTCGGTACGGTTGAAAATCCAGATGGTGAAATAGAGAGAAGCTGGAAAAAACAACTACTTATTAATGCTAAGACAGTAGAGTTTAAGATAGACACAGGCGCTAAAATAAGTATTTTACCTTTACATATTTTTGAGTCTAAGTGTAAATGTACCAATTAATTGCTCAGATATTTCTTTAGTTTCATATGGTAGCTCAAAACTTAAAATTAATTCTGTTGGTGAAGTAATTTTGTCATGTAAAACTAATGATTTTGTTAGAAAAATCTTATTTATTTTAGTTGATGTTAAAGATCAAGTACCGTTACTTGGTTTAATTGATTGCATTGGATTAAACGTGATTAAGCGTATTCATAGTGTTGACTTTAATAGCATGCAATCCCTTAAGTTCATAGATGATATTGTAAAAGAATATCCAGATGTTTTTGAAGGACTAGGGACATTTCCTAGTACTCATCACATCACATTGTAAGAAGAAGCTATACCAAAAATTACACGAATTCGACAAATTTCAAGAATTTTCCATGAACGTTTGGAAGAAAAATTACATAATCTTGAACAACGAGGTATAATAAAAAAGTTGATAAGTCAACTGAGCGGTTAAATGCTTTAGTCATAGTTGAAAATCCTAACAAATATTTGCATCTATGCTTGGACCGCAAGCATTCAAATGAGGCCATAAAAAAGGAACATTTTTTTATTCCTTCTTTAGAGGAAATTTTTTCAAGATTAGCTGGTAAACAGTACTTTAGTGTTCTTGATATGTGTGATGGGTACTGGCAAATAAAACTTGAAAGTTCTGAAGTATGTACATTTGGTACTCTATTTGGAAGATATCAATTCTTGAGATTGCCTTTTGGAATTTCCTCTGCACCAGAGGTTTTTCAGAAAAAAAATTATGAAGTGTTTGGTGACATTGATGGAATAAAATTATATTTTGATGACGTGGTAATAACAACTGGCTCAACTGAAAGAGAGCATAACACAAATTTAAGATTAGTTTTACAAAAGGCATTAAAAAATAATATAAAATTCAATAGATCCAAAAACAGTTTAAAAAACAAAATGTAAAAGTTTTTGGTCAAATTTTTTCTAAAGATGGTATCTCCATAAATGAGTCTTACGTTGAAGCTATAATTGTCATGCCTTTACCAACAAATGAATCTGAATTGTTGAGGTTGTTAGGTATGGTCAAATTTGTAGGAAAATTTATACCTAATTTGTCAAGTATAACTTCACTACTCAGAGAATTATCCAGAGAGGATGTTCAGTGGCATTGGAATGAAAACCATTTAGCAGCAGTACAAAATCTTGATCATTTGTTTACTAGTGCTCCTGTTTTAATATTTTTTGACCCTGAAAAGTCAATTTGTATTGAAACAGATGGTATTGGTACATGTTTGTTACAGGATGGTCAACCTGCTGTTTTTGCATCAAGAAGCCTGACTCGAACTAAACAAAAGTATACTCAGATCTAGAAGGAAACTTTGACTTTACTTTTAACTGTGCAAAAGTTTCACTTATTTATATATGGTCTTGATGTAACAGTATACAGCGATCACAAACCTTTAGAGACTTTTGAAAAAGATTTACATTCAATATCTCCAAGGCTTCAGAGAATGAGATTAAAAATGATAAATTATAAGCTAAAAATTACATATAAGCCTGGCAAGCAAGTGTATATCTCTGACACACTTTCCAGAGCATTTCTTAAACACACTGGATTAAGGTCAGATTCGGAAATTGAGTATTCAGTTAACAGGTAGATTCCAATGTCAGAAGATCGAAAAAATCAGTTTAGACAAAAGACACTAAATAACCCTCAATTAAAGTTAGTCATAGGATTTTGTCAATAATGGCTGGCCTATTCAAAAACATAAAATTCCAGATAGTGTAAAAAATTATGCAAACCTTAAGTATAAAATTTCCGTTTCAAACTATTTATTGTTTTTAGAAAATAAGATAATAGTGCCAATCATATTGTGGAATGAGATGTTAAAATTAGTACATGAAGGACATTTAGGTATAGAAATAACAAAACAGAGCTAGACAAATATTCTAGTGGCTTGGACAGGCATCAACAATAGAATCCTTTGTAAAATAATGACATATTTTGTTTTTTTAGGAGGCGGCATGATGTTTTTAATTGAAATTAGTAAAAAATGCTTAAACACGTTAAAAGATGAGATAAAAGTAATCTAAAACAAAAAATATCAGTACCTTGGAAACACGTCAAACTCTGGCACAATACCGGATAAAGTGTTGACGCCAACAGACCGACGAAAAATACAGAACTTTTAGTTTTGGTATTTTCGGATAACAACCAGCTACCTTTTAACAAATAAAAGTAAACTATGTATACATTAAAATATAACACGGGTTTACAAGGAAATAACGACACCCCATAGAACTGAAATTTTGACTGGATCGGAATGTTTTTACCCGGCACTGGCACAATAATCGCGGCCGTCAAATGTCGCGATTTGATTTTCATTTATTGTTATTCCGCACTCTTTGAATACTTCCTTTTATACTGTTATTATTGCAGGCGTTCTTTTATTTTTGGTTGGTATTTAAGTAACCAGATATAAAAGTAAAATACTCGTATGTAATAATTTTCGTCGAAGTACCTCGTTGTGCCATATTGTTAATAAATTTACGGATATGCACGTCGAAAAAAACTATAATAAGGTGGGATACAATTTTCCCGCTCTTTCAGTTAGATCTATATGGCTCAACTCGCATTAAATAAACGATTTAAAAGGACATAAATCTGGATTATATATTGTAAGAAAAATTTGATATAAGTTTTATGAGTCGTAACTGTCATAACATAGGAGACTGCTTCTACATGGATAAATTTGTAAAATTTGCGTTAGATTAATCTTTATTTCAGATGATATCGAGCATAAACACAAAACGAGATTAAAGTAAAGAAAGCAAATGAAACAAATCAGAAAATAAAATGAAATATCTTGAATTATATGTATATCAAAAGTAGATGGAAAAATTATATACATCTTTTATTAGTTACAAATGTGGCTGATTTGAATGGACATAATCGGAAATATTTTTATTAACTACATGAAGTAAGACGGCTCTAAGACTTGAGACAGGTCTCCTCAAACAGATTATCATATCTTATTTTTGAGTATATCTGGCTTTCTTTCAAGTCTTGTCTTCTCGTTAGGTTCTCCTAGGCTTCTGGTCAAGTCCTTCTAGCCCTTTTTAAGTCCCTCTAGTTTTCTATTCAAGTCTTTCTGGCCTTATAATCAATTACTTTTAATTTTCTTGTCAAATCCTTCTGCCTTTTTGTCATGTCTTTCCATCCTTCTTTTCAATACTCTCTGGCATTCGTTTCAAGTCTTTCTCGCCTTCCTGTCAAGTCTTAGCCGTTTTTAAGTCCCTCTAGCTTTCTTTTCAAGTCTTTCTGGTCTTATAATCAATTCCTTCTAATCTTCTTATCAAATTTTTCTAGCCTTTTTGTCATGTCTTTCCAGCTTTATTTTCAAGACTCTCTGGCATTCGTTTCAAGTCTTTCTTGCCTTCCTCTCAAGTTCTTCTAGACTCTTGTCAAGTCCTAGACCCTTTTAAGTCCCTCTAGCATTCTTTTCAAATCTTTATGGCTTTATAGTCAAGTCCTAAGTCCTAATCTTCTTGTCAATTCTTTCTAGCCTTTTTGAAAAGTCTTTCCAGATTTCTTATCAAATCCCTCTAGCATTCTTTTTATGTCCCTCTGATCTTCTATATAAGTACTTCTAGCCTTCTATACAAGTCCTTCTAGCCTCCTTTTTAAGTGCCTCTGGCCTTTTTTTAAGTCTTTCTGGCCCTATAGTCAAATCCTTCTTCTTGTCAATTCCTCCTAGGATCTTATGTCAAGTATTTCCAGACTTCTTGTCAAGTTTCTCTAGCCTTCTATCCAAGTGTCTCTGTGTGTGTTCTTTTTAAATCTTTCTGGCCTTATAGTCAAGTTCCTCTAGCCTTTAGATCCAGTCATTCTAGACTTCTTGCTAAGTCCCCCTAGTCTTATTTTCAAGTCTTTCTGGCCTTCTTCTCAAGTCTTGTTAGTTTTTTGTCAAGACCTTCGGGCCTTCTTTATACGCGCTTCTAGCCTTATTTTAGAATATTTCTTGCCTTCTTGTCAAATCCTTTTGTCCTTCTGTCAAGTCATTCCATTGGAGTCCCTTTAGCTTTCTTTTCAAGTCTTCCTAGCCTTGTGCCTAATTCTTCTAACCTTCTTGTCAATTTTCTCTAGTCTTCATTCCACCTCCCTCTTATCTTCTCGTCAAGTTCTTCAAGTCTTTTTGTCAAATCTTTTTAGCCGTCTTTCAAGTCTTTTTTGCGTATTTGTTAAGTCTTCTTGACTTCTGGTAGAACCAGAACAATCGTTTTGATGTTTCCTAATAATATTGTCTCCGTTGGATCAAGAAGAAAAATTGAGCAATGAAGTTTTAATTTGCATTACATACAGTGTGTCCAAGAGAAAAAAACGTGAAAAAATGATTCCATAGTAGTGGGTCCAGCATCGACCCCTGAGGTACCCCACATGAAAGTTCTAGTTCAGCTTCTCCCACAATTAATGTTATATATATATTAAACTGTTTAATATAATATGCTGTACAGTCAATTGTTGTGAATGTATTGTTTTGGTGCTGAATGTTTTTTAATGAAAATAGTTGTCTTCTTATAAATTGACATGCGCTTGCAGGCTCTTGTTCTGTGTTGTAGAAAATAAAGTTCTGATGAAGGACACTAACTGTCTGAAACGTCAACAAAAATGAAGAAAAAAAACAAAAATGTTAATTAAAACCCAAAAAACCATTTAATTTCTGACTAAGAACCTTACAATCCCAAGAAAAATATTTCCGAAATATACATATATATATATATATATATATATATATATATATATATAAAACAAAAAACAGAATTAGCGGGCATATCACGCAAAAGAGGTTACAGAGAATGAGTGGTAACCTCTTTTGCGTGATATGCCCGCTAATTCTGTTTTATATTCCACGCGTTATTTCTTTCATCTTTTCATTGGTTTTATATATATATATATATATATATATATATATATATATATATATATAAAACTGGTGAATATTGGGGAAAGCAGCAAGAAGAAAACGGAAAACGTGTACTCTTAACGGAAAATTTTCAAGCTTTCGAGGATGATTGTCCTCATCATCAGGAATACTCCGAATTGAGGTTAGAATCCATTATGTTATATAAAAAATAAACTACGGACATTCAAATATGAAACAGTTCACTAACAAAGGTTTAAAATAGCACAATCACAATCAGATGACTAAAAAAGCCAACATCTAACACCATTTTGGAGACAAACGAATATATATATATATATATATATATATATATATATATATATATATATATATATACATATATATATATGTACAGGGTGTCCCAAGATTTTTTTACAAGCTTTTTACCTACAGTAATTTCATCCGAGGTATACAGAGTATCTGTGACGTCATCATAGAAGCAGAGACGTCATCGCAATGAAAAAAATTCAATGTAAGGGAGCGATCAAACTTAGCTCAAATGAAAGAGAAGAATTTGAAATAAAAAGCCCTTCCATTTGAGCTAAGTTTGATCCCCCCCTTCCATTGAATTTTTTTCATTGCGATGACGTCCCTGCTTCTATGATTATGTCACAGATATACCTCGGATGAAATTACTGTAGGTCCCAAAAACATTAGACAATTTTCAAATAAACCTATTCAGTAATTCCTCAGTTACAGCCTGTAAAAAATTTTGGGACACCCAGATATATATATTTATTTAGACGTTTTTCTAAATTAAATATATACATATTTATAAAAAATTTTAGATTACTGTCATCATACCTATGCATTAAATATTTATAAAACTTATTCCCCCCACAAATCTCTACTCACCGTCTTTGTCGACTTGGATGTCTTCATCAGATGTCGTGTTTGGAATGCATTCAGTCCCTTCGCCACTAGAGGCGGCATGCGAATCCGTCATGGAAGCGGGATGCAAGGGAGGCGGCAATCTAGTAAACGATTCTACTCTCACCGCTCCTGTAATAAACAACAGATGTTTAAATCTGATCAAAATGCAGGCGGACAAAGTACACGTGTATACAGCTATTGTCTGGATTTATTAGGATGTTTTTCGTAGATTTATTTGTGAGAGATAAAATTTGATTCGATATACAATGGCGTGGAAAATATAGTCTGAGGTGTTTCAACTTTTATTTAAGAGCCAATAAGCTCAACTACTTCATCTCTAAACTAAGAAGATATATAAATTTGATTAAAAGTTTCAAGCACATGGGTGAAATTGGAGCAGAAATTGGGTCCAATCACAGACTAGTAGTGGTTGAATGTGCGATAAATACTTGATTTAATTTTTTTTTATAGTGAAACTTTTTATCATCTATATATAACTTTTGCAATTTTTTATGTGTTCAAAAACTTCATAGTTTTCAATTTGTGAAATAGACTAGAAATAACATAAATTAAGAAAGATATTTCACATTTTCACCTTCCAATAACCACAATTTATAAAACTAGCTCAAGCATACTAAAATAAAGACACAAGCAACGAAAAAGTGTGTTGTATTAGTTGTGAAGCAGGACACGGCAGGGTAACCATGTGTTAAAGTTACTGTCGACTTACCCAATTTTGGATCATAGGAAGAAAGTAAAAATTTCGGTAAAAAGCACTGGAATTTTATTTAAACACTAAATAACACTTATTTAAATAGACATAACCTATCATTTAATAAAATGGTCAAGTTCAACGTCTACCCAGAACGTACATAGTTGTTATAGATAAAAAGAGTATAATATTAATATTGATATCGGTTGTTTACAATATTTTTATTTTATAGTAAATACTTCCTCAAGTTTACAATTATGTTTATATTTAATATCCAAAATATTTCTTGTTAATATGTATTGGTATTTTATTTATTATAACAAACGTTTGCGACGTTATTCTCGATATATACTAAGTTCATATTAGTTCGTTTGGAGTGTATCCAGCATTTGGGGATAGTCACTACAAAAGGACGATGATCTAAAATTTTGCCGTCACTCCATTTTAACCCATTAATACCCAGAACTATTTTTTTGTAACTGTTTATAAATCTAGTAAAATTATAGGAGTTAACAACATAAATTAAACAAATTTATAGTTATTTTGAGTATTTTGTGTATCTTTTTTTCAATAACGACTGTTGCAAAAACGCAACACCGGGCAAAAAGGTTACATAGAAAAAACTTAACAAAACAAAATAGTTTGGAGTAGTTTATTGAAAATACTTATAAAATATAATGTAATTTATTCTGAATGATATTTATAGAAACATTTCTCGTGGAGGGCCACATTACATTTGGTGCATTTTTTTATTGTTGTGGAATGGCACATAGCACATCGTGTCCTCTTAGTTTGTGAATCAATAAAATGACAGATATTGTCATAACGAGCATCTAAAGTAGTACGTTTGCGAATTGACTGCACCGGTCCTGGTCTAGATGGTGGCGTGCCAAAACATGTAAGCAGTCCCTTTGCAATATTTCTTCGAAATTCTAATAAATCCATATCGGGCTGATCTGAGACTTCCCTTCTCATTTTACGATATATAAGCCAGGCATTCTGTACGGCAACGTCAATTCCCCAAATAAAAAGTGGCCAATACCACTTCTTTGATCTCAGGCATGTTCTGTAATATGCAACGTTTTGATCCATTCGATCCGTTCCGTCCATATTTGCGTTATAATTTTTAACCAGGTTTGGTTGCACGACTTTAATTTTTTTATTCTTTGCAAATGAGTATCTAGTAGCTTGATAAGTTGGGTTTGCAATTTGACAATTAGAAGCAAGAATTACTAAGCTATTGTCATTCCATTTACATACTAAGAGTTCATTTTCTTTGTCGTAATATATTTCATACTGACCCCTTACCGATTTTATTGTATCCTCAGATAGAGGGCACTTTTCAATCCTATTGGATCGTAGTGTTCGCACATATCCTATCCCGTCGACAGTCAACTTATCTAATAGTTTTAAACCCGTAAAATAATTGTCTGCATTAAAACATGAGGTATACATTCATCGCCTATAAGTTTAGGAATAAGATCGGCAAAATAATACTTCCACCTAGACCAAATTCTGCTTTATATTTATTTTCTTTACCCTTTGCACCTTGATAAATTTGGAAGTCAATTAGATATCCAGATTTTAGATTCCAGCACCAGCTTTTGTAGCCGAAACGTATTGGTTTCCCTTTTATGTGCTGCTTAATTCCATGCCGTCCATAGTATGGGATCATGGCCTCGTCTATACTAGATTCTGTTTCCCAAATTGTATATTCAAAAAAAGATTTTTTTAACATTTCTATGTAAGGTAGAATTTTGTATGTTTTGTCTGTTGGGTCTAACTTTTGGTTATCATTCAAATGAAGGAATCTGAAAATGGTTTCAAATCTGTTACGTCGCATACTATTTGAAATCATAATATTTTGTACATCTTCTGATTCCTCCCAGTACATACGTCTTCTGGAATTTACGTTATATCCGCTAACTAATAAAATACCTATAAAGACTTTCAATTCATCAACGCCCTGTAGTGAGTTATAAAAGACAATAAGGACAAAAGGTCTTTAATTAAGTATAAAAATAGAATCTAATAATAATATATAATTTTAATATTCAAGAGATAATGAACTCATAACATTGAACTAATAACACGTTTGTTTATCAGTCATGACCGAAGGGTAAACAACATTCTTTCATAGTTTGAACTTGAACGTGAAATTGAAGTCATCGACTTGAAGTATTGTCAAATATTTCATATAAATAATTAAGCATTGAGAAATGGCGAGGAACTCAGTATTTATATTCGATATAGTTCTAATGTAGATTAATGTGCAAATTGTATTTAGATTAATATACTAACCCAGTGAATTAAATCAAAGTGTTTCTTATTCAACCCCAACACATGGTTACGAGGTAAGTGTTTCTCAACAATAAATGGTGTTATAGTTTAATCGAGGTATCTACGAGGGAACTTGCTAAGTAACCACTACATGGCGATCCTGCGAAGTAAATCGTAAAATAGAAATAAATGTTTATTATATAATGGAAATGGTAAAATTGATAGTTAAATGGTAATCGCCACTACATGGCGATCCTGCAAATTAAATGGTAATGCTATTGGTATAATGGTATCGCCACTACATGGCGATCCTGCGAAGTAAATGGTAAAATGGAAATAAATGTTTATTGTATAATGGAAATGGTAAAATTGATAGTTAAATGGTAATCGCCACTACATGTACTAGTTAATGGTAATGGAAAAATACGGTAATATGGACCCTAAGAACTAATGGTAACTGCAAATAAATGGTAATTAATGGTAACCGAGATCCTGAAAATCAAATGGTAATTAATGGTAACCGAGATCCCGCCATAAGGACACGTGAAAATATATGGTTTTTATCTAAATTTGGGACCTTGGAGAAAACAAACAATGGGAGGTTCAGCCACAAAACAAGAGGCAAAAGAAACGGGTACAGTCAACAATACATTCATGGTACAACAAGACAGTTTCACGACGCATGTAATGGTTCTACTATACATCATAACTGTAGCTTTCATTCTAAAATTTATCTGGTCGGTGTGGAAAACTCACAGAAGGGCACTGAAAAGAGATATCAACAGAGGCATTGCAGCGAAGCAGGCAACAGGAACCCTCACCGTGTAAAATAAAACTGTAAGTACCTAAACATTCTATTCTTGTGTACGAATCTTTAAATGTCAATAACGTGGGAAGATTTTGATGATAAGTTACGAATAATTGTGGACGAAGTTAATAAACAGGGAAAAAGAGTTTTGAAAAAAGAAACTCCTAAAAATCCTGATATACATATAGAAGTAATTAATACCATAGTAGGTCTTTATAATAATTTTGTTAGATTAATAGGTAAAAATTGGAAAAATTTAAGTTTATTACAACAAGAAAGTTGTAGAAATTATTCAGATAAAATTAGAGATAAGGCTGCTAGGGCATTTCAAGCGTTAAATTGTATTATTAAAATACCTAACTCTATTTTGGAGGAAATCGATACGGAGGTATTACAAGCAATAAGCAAACAATTGAAAATGGCGACTAGTATGAATGATTTTTTTAATTTTGCGAGTAAAGTGTTACCGAACGAATTTAACGGTGAAGCAAACAAATTACAGTCATTCTTAGATTCATTAGATTTACTACAAATAAATGTGACGGGTAACGAAGAAAATGCTATTTTATTAATAAAAACGAGGTTAACGGGAAAAGCCAGAAGCTTGATCACGACGGAAAACTCCATTGCTGACATCAAGAATAAACTGAAAACAGGGATAAGAGGAGACAATCCAAGCCTTCTCTTAGCGAAACTGGGTAAAGTAAAACAAAATGGAAAAGATGTTACACAGTATGCAACAGAGGTAGAGAAATTGGCGGAAAGATTACAGGCAGCATACATATCGGAAGGGATGCCAGAACGACTAGCCGAAAAATATACGAAGGAGGCGACGATTAAGGCAGTAACTATGAACGCCGCAACGGACGCAACCAAAACAATAATTGCAGCGGGAAGTTTCGAAACGACACAAGAGGTACTATCGAAATTGGTTTCAGTGGAAGGCGTAATAGGACAACAACAAGTTTTGCACATGAAAGATAACAGGAATTTCTTCAGGAAGTCAAACTTCGACGTTAGGAATAATCACAGGCGTGGAAACAGCAGAGGATTTTATAACGGTAATCATCCAGGAAGAACGTTTCGACAGTATAATCAAAGGAACAACTATGGCAGATACGAAAATTATAATACGAAATTCAATAGGAATAATAATTACAATAACCACAGTAAAAATAACGTGAGAATATGCAAGATAGAAGAGAAAATTGAAGAAATGAGTAGACAAATAGCGCAGTTAAAGAAAGAAAACTACGATTTAAGGATGGAAAATAAGGAACTAAAAGAAAAAACAGAATTTTTGCAAGGAAACATGACAGATACTCAGAAAAATTTTAGAGAGAAGAATTTAATAATACATGGTATAGAAGAAGACAACGAAGAGGATGAGGAACAACTAGAAAACAAATTAGAAGATGTATTGAACAAGGTTAATAACACAGTAGATGTTAAAACAGATATTTTGAAATGTAAAAGATTAGGAAACAAAACCAGTAACAAAAATAGACCAGTATTAATAATGATGAAAGATGTGAATAAGAAAGTAGAGACTTTGAACGGAACGGATAAACTAAAAGGAACAAAAATATACATTGATGAAGATTATCCAAAAGATATATTGGAACAGAGAAAACAGTTAATAAGATACATGAAACAGGCGAGAGAAAGTGGAGCTAAAGCTAAGATAATTGATAATACATTATTAATCAATGATAACGTATATAGTCTAAAAGAATTAGAAGAAAGGAAGAAGCAGTTTGAAATACATACAGGATGGAACAAATCAACATATAAGGAGAATAACGAAACTAATCCGAAAATTTTGGATAAAATTTTCAGCGATAAAACTTTTAATCAATTAAGAGAAAAATACATTGTCTAGGAAAAATTTGAAATTTGATCGATTTGGAAGAATACGATTTTGAAATACAATATGTTGAAGGTACATCGAATTACGCGGATAGCATATCGAGAATATCCATAGATGAACTTAAAGATTTATACATACATAATTCACATGTCTTAGCAATCACAAGAGCACAAGCGCAAAAAGAAAACGCCCAAACAGGAAAGGATCAAAAGAATAACGTGGAAACAAAGGAAGTAAGAATACAAAAACCAGCAGTAATAAAAGTTTTAAACAATCTTGAGGCACATAAATTACCAATTTTACATTTTGAAAATAACCGTATCTCGCTAAGGATGAGCATTCGGATCAAAAATAAGTTGAAATTTAGTGAAGCCGTAAATACCGGATTAAACAACTTCGACCTAGGACGAACGTTGGAAAAGCTTGAAGAGCTATCGGTAAGAAATGAAGTAAAAAGAATGAAAATATATACAAATGATGATATATTTCAAAAGTGCACAGTAAAAGAATTTACAGAAGTAGGAAATCAAAGGTTAAAAAGTATTCAAATATGTATATGTGAAGTACCAAGAACGGTACAGCAAAAAGAAGAGATCAAAAAGATATTAGAAAGATACCACAACGATCCAATGTTTGGAGGACATGTAGGAAATAATAGATTATTAAAGAAAATAAGAGCAAATTTCAAATGGAAAAACATGGAGAGAGACGTAAGAAAGTACGTAAAGAATTGTCATAAATGTCAAGTAAACAAAGCAAAGATTACTCATAAAGAAAAATTTGTCATCACAGATACAGGGATAAAACCGTTTGATATTATTTACATAGACACAATAGGTCCGTTTGTAGAAAGTAACAACGGGAATCGTTATTGCATTACAATACTATGCGAACTAACTAAATACGCAGTTATGATACCAGTTCGGAATAAAGAAGCACACACTATAGCAAAAGCAATATTCGACAATTTTATACCGAATTACGGGCTGATGAAGAAGATGAGAACAGATCAGGGAACAGAATACAAGAATGAGATAATGAAGAATTTAGCGGAACTTTTAAATATAAAACATAATTTTTCAACGGCTTACCATCACGAAGCAATAGGCAGTTGTGAAAGGTTACACCGAACATTTAATGAGTATGTAAGACACTTTATCGCAGACTCCAGGAATAACTGGTGTGAGTTTGTTAAAACGTTTGCTTACTGTTATAATACTACCCCGAGTACATATCATGGATACACTCCTTTTGAGTTATTATTCGGGAGAAAGCCCAATTCGCCAGAATTCTTAGGTGAAAAAATCGAACCATGTTATAATTTTGAAAGATATGATAAGGAATTGAAGTACAAATTACAATACGCTAATGAAAGAGCCAGACAGTTTCTAATAAATAATAAGCTAAATAGAGTCAGTAGTAGTGAAAAGGATTCCTCACCTGTAAATTTTAGAATAGGGGAATTAGTAATTTTAAAAAATGAAGGTAGAAATAAATTTGATCCACATTATTTAGGTCCGTTTAAAATATCGGGAATAACAGGTGTAAACTGCGAGATCACATCTCCAGACAATAAGACGCAAATCGTACACAAAAATCGTATGTTCAGATACGTGGACCGGAAACAAATGTAAATAAGTGAAGAGTGTTTATAAACGAACAAAGTAGTGTTAGTAAACAAAAAACATTTAATAAACAAACTATTTTTATGTATAAGTGATATCGAAAAATTAAGACAGTAATTTTTCTCTCCCAAGAGGGGATGATGTAGTGAGTTATAAAAGACAATAAGGACAAAAGGTCTTTAATTAAGTATAAAAATAGAATCTAATAATAATATCTAATTTTAATATTCAAGAGATAATGAACTCATAACATTGAACTCATAACACGTTTGTTTATCAGTCATGACCGAAGGGTAAACAACATTCTTTCATAGTTTGAACTTGAACGTGAAATTGAAGTCATCGACTTGAAGTATTGTCAAATATTTCATATAAATAATTAAGCATTGAGAAATGGCGAGGAACTCAGTATTTATATTCGATATAGTTCTAATGTAGATTAATGTGTAAATTGTATTTAGATTAATATACTAACCCAGTGAATTAAATCAAAGTGTTTCTTATTCAACCCCAACACATGGTTACGAGGTAAGTGTTTCTCAACAATAAATGGTGTTATGGTTTAATCGAGGTATCTACGAGGGCACTTGCTAAGTAACCACTCCAGCCCAATTCAAGTGTATGTCCTTTTTGGAAAGCATAACGAATGGTTTCTTTTACAATATGGGTAAAAAGTTCTTCACTAAAAAAAATTGGAATATCTGAAGCGGAGTAAGCGGGCGCGAATAAAATGATGGCAGAAAATTATTCCACTCCGATTTTTTTTTAGATAGACGGGAACATAGTAAACTATCGACAGGTAAATCGCCTTGAATCCAATTCCGTGAAATTTTAGCCGATTTTCTTCGTGTAGATAATCTCTGAGGAACAGTTTCTGTTTCGTCTTCGATAAATGACTCATCGCCGTTTATATCAAGTTGTTCTTCAGTTGTTGTGGTTTGCAGTATTTCCCCAATATTTTCTTCGACAGAGTTTATGTTATCTTCGTCAATTCTTATAGCATCTTCTCCATGAAAAATGTTAACAACTGCTTCTGCTTCTGACTATAATTGGGATCTACTCAAATTGTCAAATGTTCCACCAAAATCTTCATCACCGCTATCTTCATCGGTCAATTCGTGCGGATCAGGAGGGGCTAAATATACATTTGCAATGCTGGCTGACTGCATAATGGTTGATTCTTCGAGAATTGTCATTATTTTGTGCGCTCTGGCCTTATATATCATTTTTGGCTGAGACCCAACTTGATTAGTCCCTCTACTAAATTTTGAAGAAGATGGAATATTGTTGGACATTTTGAATACTAGAAGAAATAGAAACGTTTTGTCAAAACATATAATTTTTGTTTGTTTTTTTTCTAGTTACAACTAACTTATTATATTTAAAAATACTTTATACTTTAGTTCCCGGCGTTGTGAAAACGCAACACCTACAATTATAGGTACTTAACACTGTAATAGCTTCGTGTTGCGAAAACGCAACACTAGTAAATAAACAAACACAAAAATCGTAAACAAAAAACATATAGTACTTACTTGATATATGGCTAACAAATAATTCCTTTGGATCCTAATAGCACAAAAAAATCAATGTTTCTTCTAAAACTTGAAAACTGTTCACCTTTATGTTGAAAAAATCACAGTGCGACTTGTCACCAAGTGAAACCCTCAACTTATTTCCTAAATTCTGCATACAAATGTCATTAATTAGTTCATATACTGATAGGTTTAGTTAAAGTTAACTGTAAAGAAAAGAAAATCTGCAATTTAAATAGATTTCAGTTAGCTATTGGCTCAATAGATGGGATTAGGTTCGCCACCACCACTTGTTGCGAAAACGCAACTTTGGGCATGAATGGGTTAAGACGAGAAGTTTTTATAAACATGTGTGATAGGTCTTGTCCTTAATGAGATACAGGGTGTTGAATTGTTTGTAGTAAATGAGCTCTGACTGTAAGTGAAATTTATTTTCCCTAATGACGCTACTGGTCTATAGAAGTAATTGGAAAGAACATGCTTATTCTAAGTGGCCTTTGAAAGAATATTGTCAAATACTGTGCCAAACCTAAAAACCAACGCAAAAAACGAATAAGACATTTTTATCATACGGATTTTTTGTGTTAATTTAACAACGACGCCTCTAAGGCATTAGCATTCGCTAATCCATATAAAAAGTGGATATTAGCCATTTCAGTATTAGTAAATGCAGGCATCGCTGTTAAATTAACACAAAAAATCCGTATGCTAAAAATTTCTTATTTGTTTTTTGCGTTGGTTTTTAGCTTTGGCACACAGTATTTGACAATATTATTTCAAATGCCACTTAGAATAAGCATATTCTTTCGTATTACTTCTATAGACCAGAAATGTCATCAGGAAAAATAAATTTCATTTACAGTCAGAGCTCATTTATTACAAACATTTCAACACCCTGTATCTCATTAACGACAAGACTTATCACACATGTTTATAAAAACTTCTCGTCTTACAATGGAGTGACGAAGCGCCGACTACAATATTTTAGATTACTTAGGAAACACCCTGTATATATAACGTATCCTAAAACTAGCGTCAATTGAACAAAAAAATATCTTCCTTTTATTCTCCTACCCGAATTTCATTCACTTTATCTTGCCCGTATCTTACGATAAGACATAACTCATATTTCACTTTTCATTTATGATACACAAACCACTAGAAAACTTATAACGCCAACAGAAATGGCAGAGATATTGTACCATTAAAAATTTACCGAAAATTTCTTTTCTCATCCCGAAATAGAACAAGAGAGCAAATTGACAGTGAATTTTATAGTTCCATCAGAGGTGGGTGGCGTTCAAGACACACGTATTAGAGTGTTGAAAAGTGGTTTTACGGTTTCTAAGTGACACATCAACGTTGAAATTTCTTTATTGGTAATAGACATGATGACGTACATATAAATTTCAGTACGCGTCAAAATAAAATGTGTTGAAGAAGAAGGGAAGTGTGGATTATTGACCATAATGATTGTTTATGAATAAAAATGATTATCAAAACAGAACTTGCAAGTATTGATACTAAAACTTTTTGTTTTTGATCGTTGAAACCGCTTCATTGAATTTTTCATATGTGAAGAGAGTAACAATTAACAATTTAAATTATTGACAGAAACTTCCATAGAAATCATGAAAGACAAAAATTTGTTCAGGTCCTTTTCATTATTATTACAGTCCAGTACCACAAATGTAGATAGTGACTCATATTCTCCACACATACCTTCGAGAATATGAGGGGAAAGGAAATTAACTCATGTTGTTTATAGACCAATCAAATTAGACGTTTACCTGTAAAAAAAGTTGATTTTAATAGTTGTTGATTTTTTAAATACCGACCAAAGGAGACATATTCAGTATTAATTAATAAACAAATTAGTTGGGTATTGCAAAATCTATTAAATCTCTTACAAACTTACAAAAACCTATTTTAAATAATTTGACTGGTCTATTTTCAAACTCTTTGAAGCGAAGGCAAAATGGAATGATGTCAGCGTGTATTATTCAACTTAAAGTTATCTGCGTAGTCGTAGTTCATATCTTCCTCTAACGGCATGTAATGTCCGAAGTTACCACTATCATCGCAGATTAAAGAGACGTTATTGGCAACAACGCTATTAATCAGGTTTTGAATCTTATCTTACTGCTTTGAAAAACGATATTTCTGCTATGAAGAACGATATTTTTGCTAATATGGAGGAAATTATTTCAACTATAAAGAATGATATTTCTGCAAGACAAGATGTCTGCTAATATGGACGAGAAGATTTCAAACATGAAGAATGATATTGCCACTGATGTCGAAAATAAAATTTCGTCTCTAAAATCAGATATGGATATTAAGATGCCCACGATGGAAAATCAGATGGACGAGAAAATCATGGAGTTAGAGACAAAGTTTACGGATTTAAAAACATAAGACACACCAGTAGAAGAAAACAAGATCGAACAAATAAAACCATGCAAGTTAGAAATACTCCCTTTGCCTTAGATGTACTTCAGACGTACTTGAAGAAACGGAGCTGCTGAAGATGATGTTGGACATGTGATATGGTCACAAGCATTTGGAACATTTATACCAATCCGAGCAGAAGAACCGAAGGCAGAAACGTGAAGAAACCCTTCAAGAGTATAAAGTGGTTATTGCCCGACTAGTTCTATTTGCTTATCCATTAGCACCAGAGAATATAATGGAATACCTTGATGGCTTACATGATCACGATATTTAGAGGACGTTTTGTTTAGCCCATCCCAAAACATTGGTGGATGCATTGACAGCTGCTCCTGAATACGAAGCAACAACGGAGGCTTCGGGATATAACAAAGTTAGGACGATCCAAGAAGAAAGTGACGAAGACAGACTCAACTTGATAAAGAGTATGGTAGACAAGAAACCGAAAAAGATCAGATGCTGGTTCTCCACAATATTTTATATGAGCTCTAAGCGTATTTTCCGGTTTTACCTCTTGTTTCCGTCGTTTATTTCTCGTTTAGCAAAACAAGTTGATCAATCAATACGTCAGTATTTTTTCTCCTAAGTAAAAGCTTCCGAAACTCTCGATACGTCTTTCTAACTAAACAAATATAACTATTTTAATGTAGTTTCCTCAAATAACTAGACAAAACTGTTCGTAACGGATGTGTCCTTCTTGGAAACATGTTAAACGCTAATGCAACTGTCTTCAAAAACTTCGCCCATATGTATGTGAAAGTTTTCCAATAAATTTCAAGCTTGTCGGCACAGAGTAATTACTAAAGTTGGCTATATAGTTTCTTCCGGTTTACAGAAAGTAAACAAATACTTTTAGCAACGATTCCGTTAAACTTCGCTGATTTTCTCTAATAGTTGCATTAACGTCAGGGGATTGGAAACAGGACGTAGAACGGGAAACAAAATCAATATTCTCGTTAGATGATTCCAAAGAAAGAATCTCGTACACATTTTTTCATTTTTGAAGAGCAGCCTGTCACAGATATTCTAATGTAATAACTAATATAATTCTAACTTAATATACTACTTACAACTTAGCTTAAGTCTTTTTCTATAGAAATCCTGAGGTTCTAACAATTAATTACACTAATTCTATCGTACTATGATTTGCTTTCTTACTAATACTCTGCGCTAAACTGACTCAAAGGGTAGTCTTCTGTTCGAACCCTCATTGTCCAGGAGCTGGATTGCTTCGACGTTAGGGTGGTATAGGAGACGCTGCTCATGGCTCCCTCCAAATTTCTTAATGGTTTTTCACTAACAGATTCTATATCCAAATCTCTGTAAAGATAACTGTTTCGGAAGTACAAGACAGTGTTGACTATATTCCTCAGCATTTTATTCTGGTATGGTGGATTAAAGGTACGCGTCCACTAATCGGCGTCAAACGGACGGTACGCAACAGACGAATCGGATTTTTTTTGCGTCCTGCGTTTACTACCACGGATTATTGGAGTCGGTATCAGCATTTCTCTACGACGGAGAGCCAGTCATTTCTTTCCTGCTATTGAAGCCAAAGCAATGTCGTTACTGAACGAAAAAGATGTTATAATTATTTGCGTGTTGTTAGAAGAAGAAGATAACGAAAGAAAAAGAAAGAAATGTTGGGTGCATAATATTAACATAAAAAGACCAATATTTGGGGAATATCACAGTTTATTTCGTGATTTAGTTCGAGATGAAAGAAAGTTCTTTGAATATTTTCGAATGTCACACGTTAGATTTGAAGCACTTTTAAATATTTTAAGACCAAATTTATTGCGACAAAATACACCATTTAGAGAATCTATAGGACCAGAGGAAAGATTGGCAGCCAGTTTAAGGTATGTATGAAAATTAATATTTTAAGTAATACGTTTTACCGTTTTTAGCATGATCTATTTAAGCCCTTCAAGTTTTCATTTCTAAAATAACTAATTTTTTTGACTGCACAACTTTTGATTTTGACCCCATATATTGAACTAAGAATTATTCTAAAAGCAGTGGGATACGATAAGGTCAAAGAATAAAAATGATTATAAGAAAATCTAATATTATGTTTATTAATAATGAAAAGAAAGTAAAAGGCAGCGCCGGTTTTACCACTAGGTGCGCTAGGCGCTAGCAAAGGGTTTCAAAATCTGAAATGGTCATGTGCGGTGAAACTAGCGCTGCCTGACGATACATTTTGAAAAGATTAGATTCTTCTACATCACTTTGAATTCTGGATGGAACGCAGTTTGGGGACCATACAGACTTCTGGTGTTCTTGGAAACTTGCAGAAATGTTTTATTCGGTTGTCTGCGTATTGGGCGGGATACAGCTTGTAGATAAAATACAGCCCTGCTGGTGGTAGACATCCGGAGAAGAAAAATTTGATTCGGTTGTGGCAGTACTTTCAGTAAACAATTTTAGTTCGACGTCAATAACTATTTTGAATAACTGATTCTTTATCAAAATCTGATCTCGTTTTGGAAAAGTTTTTGTGGTGTTAGCCATATTGATAAAGAAGTCAGTTAAAGGACCTGCCGGCTCTGGCGGATCTACTTTTTCCTTTTGTGACAAATAGTTTTGCAAAACTGAGGCGGCAGTTGAATTTTGCGGAACAACTTTTCTAATCCTTTTTTTGCCACGAACAATTATTGATGGTGCTGATGCGTATGAAGTAGAAGGTAGTGTATCTGATGTGGTGGGTGAAGGGGGAGGAATGTGGGGAGTAGGGCTAGTCAACACCATTTCTGGGTTTTCCGATTCTTCTTCAATATCACTCTCTTGAGAAGCAGTAGTAGGAGAAAACTGTGATAAGTTCGATCGCCTTTCTTGTTCGTCGTTCAAATATGGGGCCAGAAACGCTAGTTCTTTTTCATACTTGGCAGGCTTTAACTTTGATGCACCTTGGCCACTTTTGGTTTTTCGCAAGTTCATAGCTTTCCGAAAATTATCCCTAGTTTTAGTCCACCGTTCTTTGCATAGTTTATCTGCAACAAACAAAAATATTCTAAAATATATTGTATTTTCTGTTTCAGATTTGTGGCTACTGGAAACTTGTTTCGAGCACTGGCTTTTTCTTTTCGACTCGGTGAGCGTATAGTAAGAGAAATAATATATTAAACTTGCAAGGTTCTGCAGCCAATTGTTATGCCAGCACCAGATGAAAAATGTTTTCGGGAAAAATGGAACTTTCCAAATGCGGTCGGCGCTCTGGATGGCAAACATGTGCTAATTCAGGCACCACCACATAGCGGGTCAGATTTCTTTTGCTACAAAAAACATTTTAGCATAGTACTTTTAGCACTGGTTGACGCAAACTATAGATTTATCAGTGTTGATGTGGGTGCATTTGGTAAAAATTCAGATGCTGGTATATTTCGAAATTCTCTTTTCGGTCAACGACTGATGGACGAGAATTTCAAAATGGCTACCACAGACTCAAGTAACTCTGCCCCATGTTATAATTGGGGATGAGGCATTTCCATTAAGCACATTTTTAATGAGACCGTATTCACGTGATGATGCTCAAGGAGACGAAGAGAAAAAAGTGTTTAATTATAGATTGAGTCGGGCAAGAAACCCGGTGGAAAATTCTCTCGGAATTTTAACACGAAAGTTTAGGATTTTTGAACGAAAACTGAGCATGTCCCCTGAACATGTTGTCTGTGTTGTAATGGCAACTTGCTGCCTTCATAACTTTTTAAAAGATGATTCATGCCAATGGACAGAGAATGATCAACGCGTTTGCATCGTTTAAGAGGCTCGACGTGATGCCCTAAATGTTCGAGATTCTTTTAAAGCATAGTTCAACTCCGAAGTAGGGTCAGTAGAATGGCAAATGAGAAGAGTTGCGGCTGGAAGACGATTAGAATAAACTAGTTATCAGTAGATAAATAAAGATTTAACTTACTTTATTTTTATAATGTCATATTACCCCAGTGCAGCACCACCGAGTCAAAAAATTAAATGAATTTTTCTCCAGCCATGTTTTTTATTAATAAAATTTAACCTTCTTATTCTCCGCCCCAGAAGGGGTTGAATAATAAAATCAACTAGTCCAAACCACGACTACTCACCAAAAATTCGATATAAAAAATTGGCTTTTTAAAAATTACGTAAACATCAATGCCATTACAAAAACATTACGGCATGGCGATTTATTTATTACATTTTATAAACATATTATTTACTTACTGGGTTCATTAATTCTCGTTCCGATTTCATCCCAAATATTGTCCCTGCGAAGAATATTAGAATATTCTGGATGCCGCAGATTGTAAATTTCTTCATAATCCTGCACAATCGTGATAAGTCTTGCTACATCCATAATTACTTTCAAACAATGTGGACGAGACGAAAGTCACAAACTATTAACAAAACAAAATATACTCTTATAATAAACTTTGGAAAGAAAACCCCCGTGCCTGCGTGTACTTGTCGGTATTCGTACTATCAGCATCGGCAGTGTCCGCACGAAACGGATTTTGATTTCGTCTTTGGAATCCTGTTCGGAAATGCCGAAGTGCGTTCGCTTCGATGCCGATAGGTGAACGCAGTTCTATTTGAAACAATGTAGTTAATCAAATAATCCGATTCGTCCGATGCGTACCGTCCGTTTGACGCCGATTAGTGGACGCGTACCTTAAAAGGCCTTTCGTAGTTTTAATATTTACTTATAAAAACTATTGTTAACTTACACTTTCACATGTATCTTCATTAGTAAAAATGTAATGCCAAACATGAATTGTTTATTATGACATAAAATAGCAAGTCGAGATCGAAGTCTAAATAAAAATCAACCTATATTTCGAAAGACCATCTATAAGTAATTTATTATTGATTTTGATGAAATCGCGTACCAATAATACTCGTAACTACTGTTATTGAATAATCTCCGGGAACACATCAGTAGGTATATACATAGTTCGTCGGAATATTTATTAATGTGAACGGGGTGAAGCACCAATCCGGCGTGTCTCCAGGTGGCGGATAGGAGGGGCCTCTGAAATAATGTTATATGGGGAGGAGGTTATATCCGGGGGCGTCTAAAAACTCAACTGGTAGCCCTCGAATACCCTGCCGCTGACCAACTTTAACTATCCCAGCTGTAGTATCGTGGCTAAGGGATTGCACACAGGGTTACGAGGCCGGGTGAAATTTCGAGCTTACATCGAAATCACCTGTTATACCAATGTCTTCTGGCGCTCTGTGTTCAAGTCTCGCGAGCCAGTGGGAGGAGGGAGGGTCTTGGCATTACTGCCCGGACCAAGAGGAGACAACCTCAATAAAAACCTAAAGTCAAGGTAATAAACCAGGCCGAAGAATGCGTGGCTATATAGGAGAATAGTCATAACTGATTTCGACCTTGGAGCACCGGGGGGAACTTCATTGTATTAAGAAGAGCTGTGCCAAAGCAAGTAGAAGGGGATCCACTTCTCAGGTGCGCCGAAATTAAACTCTTGGTAAGGACCCGAAGTGGTGGTGCGAAGTGGAGAGGACATCCCAAAGTCGGTCCCCATAACGGTGTTCTTTCCAAGAAGCCACGACATGAAATTGGAGAAGATCCTCCAACATGTCGAGGTTCAGAACTCCAGCCTCACTACTGGGGCTTGAAAAATCCTGAACTCTTAAAAAAGGGACGGTGAGAATTATTTATTGTCCACTCAGCTTGTCCTCAAAACAATGAGAGCCCAGCCTTGTGGACAACAGCCCATCTACCTTGCGGCATATGGCTAATAACTAACCACCATCTACCATTCCACATGTCAAGAAGAACCCATCCAAACATCCACACTCCAAAAATGTCGCAAGAAAAGAAGACCCTGTCTTATTGATTACGCAATAAGTCGTATTGTTGGCAAGATTTGGTTTCCGTTTTAAATATCTAATTCAAACGTTTTTATAACATTGTCGTTTAATTCTAAGCTTTGACCAAGAGCAAGTGCAGGGACCAAGTGTCGAGTCGTGTGTAAGTGCTAAGTGTCTTCGTCATCGTCCAGTATCATGTCATCCCCCCATTGGTTTATCCAACTGACAACCTCTCGGTCACTCAGATCGATATCCTCCGGGGGGTATGTCATTTGTTTCAGTCCTAGTCTGTCCGTCAATAGTTGTCTGGCGTTGTGTCTGCGAGGTAGTCTGCAATCGTGTATTATGTGTTTTTGGTCTTTATGTGTGTTACAGTGTGTACAGTGTCCGTTCGTCTGTCTGAGGTTGAAGAGTCGGTAATAGTCGTTCATGGGCCCGTGTCCCGTTACTAATTGTGTTGTTTTCCATGTTAGTGTCGGTTGTGTAGTTCTAACTGTTTTTATCAGGTCATATGTTTTCCTCCCTTTGTGTCCCTGTACCACCTGTCTTGCCATGTCGTCATTTTGTCTTTGTCCTTTTGTCTGTTTATGTCTGTTTTTGCAGTGATTGTTATAGTGTAATCTGGGTCGTCATGTGCTAGTGTTGCTAGTTTGTGTGCTTCCTTGATACCTGCACTGGCCCTTGGCTGTTTCATTATATTATATATTACATTGTTATAGTGTAATCTGGATCGTCATGTGCTAGTGTTGCTAGTTTGTGTGCTTCCTTGATACCTGCACTGGCCCTTGGCTGTTTAATCTATATTATATATTACATTGTGCTTTGCTATTGATTCTAAATTTTTTTTGATTTTTATTATATTAGTGTCTCGGTTGTTACCGTTTTGTAATTGTTGACGTGTATTATCAGAGTCTGTGTTGAATGTTATGTTTGTGTTTCTGTGTTTGTGTATGCTGTTGAGTATTAAGTCTGTGCCTGTCATGAGTGCTATTATTTCAAGTTTGTTTATGTGTAGTGTTGTGTGCATTTTGTACTTCTTTTTTATTGTCTCACCCTGTGTTGTGATATAAACCCCTATTGTTTTGTCCCCGTCTTTGCCGCTTGCATCTGAAAAAGAGGGAACTATTCTCACGATTGGGATCGATCAGCATTTTGGGAAGGCTCTAAAGGCAAGAGGTTACGCGCTAAACTTCCGTTTTGGGCGTATTCCTGTCTCGGGGAGGGAAAAAAAGGAACCCCGCGGAGGATCCAAAGGACATGGAGATACCCTCCACATCCGGAACCTCTGGAAAAGGAGAACAATGCGAAAGCTTGATATTGGGTCAACCCGAGATTTCCTCCGGCTCTGCTGGGGCGGAGATCGCCTCTGCATCCCGGAAAACTGGGCGGAGCAGCCTGGAGGTCGAGGGTCTGACTCGAGATCAAGAAACCTGCTCAAACTCCGAGAAAAATATTGCCATGGAGGTTGAGGAGGATCAGGGAGAGGTAAAGAAGCGGGTGAATAGAGGCATTAAAAGGGAACGAGAGCATCAAAATTAAATTCCCGCGAAGCGGGAACTGTTTATACCAACGTGTAGAGAAAAAAAATGCAGAAAAAAATATTCTCCCTCCATCCCCCTTCCTCACCCCCATAGCTATCTCGGAGACGG
Organism: Galeruca laticollis; assembly: GCA_963921935.1. Classification (NCBI taxonomy): domain Eukaryota; kingdom Metazoa; phylum Arthropoda; class Insecta; order Coleoptera; family Chrysomelidae; genus Galeruca; species Galeruca laticollis. The sequence goes on along the minus strand of OY998178.1, from coordinate 88,252,675 downwards.
TTTGAGATATCGACATGCGACCTCAAAATAAAATCCCTTTGGGTCAACGCCGTAATAAAAAAATACGACCCCCCTCCCCCACCCCCAACTTAACTGATGCTCTGCAACTGAAATCCACTTTTTTATTATTAGAGCTAGCGAGAAATAAAAAAATGCATATTAAAGAAAACATTTCGACTTATATATAGGAGCAATAAACCGATTTTTTGATTTGAAGAATTATACAGGGAAAATTAAAAAGTTATTTGCAAATTTTTTTTTCGAATTTCGAGAAACGATTATCCCTACGTAAGAGACCACGTCAAACCCTCTTGAAAAACATATAACAAAACTTTCCTACCCGGGGGTCTAGAGGTCGTCAAAAACCGACTTTTTTCGACATTGGTACTTAGGGCTGGGGTTTTTTTTGCTATAAACGATAGCGAAAAACTGCGTCGTACGTTTCAAAGAGAGCCACTCGATACGTGCATAGAACACATGAAAAGGGGGGATTAATGGGCGGAAATATACAAGAATTTTTTTTGGAAATTTCGGGTTATAAATATGATGGGGCAACTTGTCAATTCAAGCCCTTTACGATAGTATATGAGAATACCCCCTGCCCCCTTTTTTTGGGGGGGTCCAGCATTCGCTAAATATTAATGCTGGAATCGCGATTTTCGGGGGATCTTCGGGATTTGGAGTGCCTATAGGCGTCATGGGTTTGAAATATTTTTAGCCCCCCCCAATGACCCCCCAGCAGTGGACTGAAATTGAACGTGGAAGTTTGAGATGATGTTTTTAGGCATATGCGCATTCGGTATATAGCTACAGTGGTCAAAAAACAATTTTAACCTCAAAATTTAGCGCGTCCTGTGGCGCCCTCTTTTTCCACAAAATATTCAAAATAAATATATCAATCGGTAAAGAAAAAAATTATAATTTTTTTGAGTATATACAGGGTGCTGAAAAATTTTTTTGGAATTTTTGAATATTAAATTTTCGAAATTTTCATTGGGGCTAAAAAATTTCTATGTACATGTCTAAGCGCCCTCAACATTTTTATTTTCAAGCATTTTTTCGATATCTTGCAAAAAAAATTTTTTTGTCCGTTATATTCAATGTAGTTAGGGGCGCAAGCTTTGCCCATAGGGGGGCATATTTTTCCTGTCAGTTACCCATGATGGGCTATCATAACCCACCATCAGTTACACGGCTAAACATTTTCTTAAAAATATTTACCCCCATGCCCCCCTCAGATTTTTTTATAGGCTCCATTACTACGCCAATGTTCATCATTCTTGATTCTCTACACGACAGTTTTTTCATTTTTTTCTACGATTTTTCCTTCCACTTCAAAAACCCAGCTCATGTTGCCCTTTAACTAGGTGTCCGATTGATACGAAATTTGGTATGGGGGTATAAATTTGGCCCAGGAACACGGTCTCGACATTAAAATTTCTTCAAAACAAATTTTTAGCTGTCGAAACGTAACTTGAAATTTTGGCCAGGACCCATCAACGGGGGGTTGCTAACTTTTATGCTGCGATTTGAATGAAAATCTAGGGAAAGGGGTTTTCGGGGAAGAGGAATACAATGAGCCAATCCGTTTTTCTGTAAGTTCTATTTAACATGCTTAAAAAAAATAAAAACATCAGAAATCGGGATATTTAAAAATAGTACTTATTATGCGATTTTTATAAAAACTTATAATTACAGGTTTTCGATTAAGACGAATTGAATGATATTATTAGTTTTCAATTAAATTTTTTTCTTTAAACAGTTCATTTGAAGAAATTTCGAAAAATATTTTTCAATTTCTTTATTAAAGAGAATTTCGGAAAACGGATAACAAAAATGGAATCCTCATCCATAATAATTCATGTTCACGAATGTAGCTCAGATTAACCTGCATCACGCAAAGGGAGCTTCCGCCGTGATTGCAAGGTTGTTCGCTAAACTACAACTGAATATTGTACTGATCCAAGAACCATGGATCAACAAAGAAGGCCAAATCAATGGTTTGGTATGTAAGGATTCTAAATTGATTTCTAATCAAATGCGCGTGCCTGTGTAATCATAAGAAATAACAAAAAATATATATGTGTTTCAGAATACGTATCACGGGACCTTGTTCTTCTTCAGGGTGTTAACACTGGAATCCTTGTATTACCATTAAATGATTCTACTTGGGATAACCCATATGTCCAAGTCATCTTCTCTCGAAACGCAATGTAAACAGTTTACCTTACCTTATTTACAGACCCCATGTATAATAACAGTATTGACGAGTTGAAACGTTGTAAGTATTTTCAAATGTACAGCCTACAATTCTGAGGCCTACTTACTGTAACAATGAATTAAAAACACCCTCACCCTAAATGTAAGTGATATTGAGGCAAAATTGAATATTAATTTGGCAAACCTGCATAATAATGAGGCTCCCGTTCGTGGAAATGGTGGTGCCTCATTGTGACGTCATCGTCGCCTGGCTGATGGAGTTGCGGAATAAGGTTCAGCCAAACCGCCATCTTATGACCTCGATAGTGGCTTTTCATCTTCGGCTTCGATGCTGAAAATAAGAAAAAACTCTAGATAGAAAATTAAATAATACACAAGTTGTGTTTTGAAGTATATTGAAAAGGCATGAGTAATGTTATAGATTGCAAAATACATTGGGGAAATGAATAATTTGTGATATTATTCTGTAAGGAATACGATACATCCTGAATTGTTTTATTTTATCGTTAACTTCGCTTTATCTTGTCCAATTTCTAAAGCTTTCTCAATAGTTGAAAGAAATGTGTATGTTACAACTCACTCGCTTTCGTCCTGATTCAATTATAAGAAACCAGAAACAGAAATTAAACGCCATATCTTCGTCCTCGTTCACGAGTTACTAGATCAAATTTGTCACAAAATGACATGGTTGTTGTGAAACTTTATTAACAAGTGTTCTTTTGTGGGAAAATAATATATTTTTTCCGCTACTAGCTGTGAAGTTGACAATTATTGTGTCTTCTAGCCAACGGAGAAGTAGAATTTCTCTATTAGTGGTTAATAATTTTTTCTATTGTTAACCTAGGTCAATAATGGACAAATTCAAATGTTTTGAGAATTCAGGAATAATAGCTTAACAAAAACTAGTGCAACATAATTTTGTATACCCAGGAGATTGTCTTTAACATATTTACTGCTTAAAATTACCTAACAAAAGATAAAATTATTCCAATAAAACTGTCATTAGTTTAAAATTCGCGCTTAACCAAAAATTTCTGATGACATAAGGATTGCGTTCATAATATATGGGTGAGGTGAGGAGCGAAATCAGTGTCAGTGTCAGTCAGACGACGGAGTAAACGCCTATGGAGAAATCAGTTTGAACGATTTGTAGATCGACACTATCAAAATTTGACATTGAAATGTGTTGTTAATTTTCCGTTAATTACAGAAAAACGTGGATCGAGGAATGTTTTCACCTTCAACATTATTACCAGTGGAATTTGAAAATCTTCTTTTGATAGAAACCTTGACCCACAGAATATCGATTACCGGTGCCTTAACCTCTACAAATGAGAACATGTTGTGTACATTGTCCATATTATATGAATTGCGCATATCAGGGTAATAGTTTCCCCGATAGCAAGCGGAGAACTAGCAGTGCACTCTCGTCGATTGTCGTGGTTCGTTTGTGAACGCTGTGGTGTAGAGTGTGAAGTACATAGACAAATAACATATTACTGTCTCTATGGTGAAGTATATGTTAAATATTTTATGAACGCTCACTTTGTACCCGTGTTGTGAACGCACTACCGCTGTAATTGTTCAAAGTTCAAAGTAAAACATAAACCACGTTTTGTGAAGTTTTTAGATGTGATCGTATAATTGGTTTCGTTAATTCGTTACACTTAATGTTGGTGATTATGAACTATAGGAATAATGGTACTATTCTATTGCTGTGTGATTAAATTATACCAACATGATTTTTATAAGATATTTTTTTATTTTTGATTTTTGTTTTAAATTTGGCTAGTAGTGGAAAAAATGTTTATACACCACGGCGGCGAAGACATTTATAAACCTCGCACCTTATTCCGCTTGGGGCAAAGCCCCTTGCGAAATAATTTTGGTGCTCGGTCGATAATAATAGTGTTCACCACCTTGGAGTATATTATACTATTAGATATTGTTTTTATATAGTTTTAAAATGTTTTAATGTACTACAAATGAAGAGTCCATTTAATAAGTCTAACGTTTTATGGATTTTTTTTAATTCACCGGATATTACGATTCATAAAATATATAGTCGAAGAGATTTTTTTCACACACAATAATCATTCAGTTTTTATGATATCCTGAAACTTCAAATATGAATCAAACGAGTTTGCTGCGAACAGAGTAATACCAATCAATGTTCTGTTCAATCTCCATAGAGTTTATAAAAAACTACACACTGAAAGCATCAAATAATACTCGACAACACATTGGCACATCTTTCGAATGAACTCTGGCAAATAATCTGTTATTTCCATTAGGACAACGAACCGATCGAGTGAAAATAGAGAGCAAAAAAACAAAAATAGACGTCATATAGCAGCGCGCAAGGATGCTGAACCGGAAATAAAAATTCAAATAACCAAAGTAAGATGAACTTATATTGAAACACACTAACAATTTTTTTAGTTTCCGGAATTTAGAATCAGATATGATACTCGTACATTTAATGGTGTTACAACTAAGAGTTAAAAGAGGTACTGGGTGAATAACTGATAACGGCCGATATCTTAGATATAGATTGAAGTACAGTATCTAGAGATAATTATTATTTTTTCATTCAACAATACTCATCATCCGCGTGGGTCATTAACGTAATTAAGGTTTATAAAAGAAAATCGTGTTATACATGAATGATGTCTATATGAGTCGCAGAACGAAAAACAAAATGCTGTATTAAATAATATTATGTAAAAAAAAGGATAAGGAGAATACAAGGTGAAACCAAAAGTTTATTATACTGAGTCATGGTGTGAAAATGTCTCACGTTCTTTAATCGATAAAATATAGGTGTAGATCTTACTTAAACCATCCAAATCAGCTTTCGTATTCAAACAATTGTTCCCGTTTTTGTAAATATGGCACATTTCAAGAAAAAACCGTTTTCCGTAGTTTCTTCCTTTATCCAAAACTTTAGTGTCTTCAAAATTCATTATGTGATTACAATCGATTAAATGTTTTGCCAAGAGCAAGATAACTTGAAATTTCGGCAATCGCTCTTACGAGAAGTCAATCTTCTAGATAGACGTCTTGAAATTTGATCTATGTATATTTTTTCAGAAGAATTACAAGGGATTTTATAAATCAAATTTGAATTTTCATCCCTACTCAGTTTAGTTTTACTTTTAGTATATAATAATAATAATAATAATAATAATAATAATAATAATAATAATAATAATAATAATAATAATAATAATAATAATAATAATAATAATAATAATAATAATGATAATAATAATAATAATAATAATAAGGATTAATAATAAAAAAGAATAAAAGATGTTGTGGAAGCTTGCACTCAGCAAATTGCAGGCTTGAGGAGTATTTTCCGCCACCAAAATAGTCAACTTCATAAAGCCATAATGAAAACAGATACGGGTTATACACCTTTAAACCGGCGGGCGTAATTTCGGCCGGTAATCCCTTGGCCTACCTGCATAAATCAAAGGGTACCATTTATGACAGGGGTAATTTCGGCCGAGGGGTTGATGTTTACGATGAGATTAAAATATTGGTAATTACGCTTAATAGTTTCCTTTAAATGTATAAAATTCACAAATAACAGGTATAAAATTATTATAGCTAGTCAGTATTATAACTTATCTTTAAGCTACTAGTCGATAGAAAGCATAAAATATATTATTTGTATACGATGGCATCAGTTTCAGTAATTAAGAGTTCACGCGGTTGTGACTTACTAGTTGTAGAAAAGTTTCAGTTTTGTAAACAGGACGTATTAAAAAGTGGTGAAGTAGGTTGGAGGTGTATAAAGAAAAATTTAAGATGTTTAGCCAAACTGTACACTGTTGGTGCGGAATACACAGTTACTAGAAGTGAATTAATCCACAACCACGAGTCCGATGAAACTACGTTGGAGAGAAAAATAGTGACGACTTCATGCAAGCGCAAAGCTGAGGAAGACATATCGGAGAAACCTTCAAAAATTATTAAAAGCGTTCTTTCAAATCATTTGCCAGAGAATTTGTCATCGATAGATGTCAGTCTAATAAGAAGAAATTTGTACAACAGCCGCCGTAAGCTCTTACCAGCCCTGCCTAAGGATATTCACGATGTACATTCTGTACTCGATAGTTATGGACCGAAAACCACAACAGGTGAAAATTTTTTGTTTATTAACAGCACAGCTGATAATATCATTGTTTTTTCTTGCCATACAAATATAATAAGTTTATGTAAAATGAAAGATTTTTACATGGATGGCACATTTTCTTATTGTACAAAATATTTTTATCAGTTATTTACCATCCATGGACTGGAAAATGGGCATTATGTTCCTCTTTTGTATTGTCTGTTGCCCAATAAGACCAGTGACACATATATGAGACTTTTTCTGTTGGTAAAATCTAAAATTTTTGAACTTTATAATATTGTTTTTGAACCGAAGGAGGTATTTGTGGATTTTGAAATCGCAATTCATAACGCATTAAAAGTTGTCTTTCCCAAAACCAAACTAAATGGTTGTAGATTCCACTTGCACCAGGCGTGGTATAGGAAAATACAATCATTAGGGTTAACCCAAATGTATAAAGATAAAAACTGCGAGGAAAGCAAACTTACTCATACTTTTAAGCTAACTTATTTAGACCCCTCTGAAGTTGAAGATTGTTTCATATTTGATCTCATGTCATACAAACCGGACCATAAACTTATAGATAAATACGCAGACTATTTATTAGAAAACTACATAGCGCCAGAATCTCATTTTCCACCAAATATATGGGCATATGAAAACCCATCAATTAAAAGAACCACAAATGCCTGCTAATCATTCCATTCGCACTTTAATTCTAGTTTTTATTCAAGTCACCCTTCTATATTTATTTTTATAGAAAAATTAAAAGATTGTCAGATCGATGCATATTTAAAAATAAAAAATTTAAATATTCCAGCAAAAATTAAAGACAAACAAGTAAAAAACAAACTAAAATTTATCGAAAACATGGTAAATATGCTTCGATCTGACAATATTTCTAGAATTAATTTCGTTAAATCTGTATCACATCAAAACGTTTTTTAAAAATTTATAGTTTACCTAAGTTATAGAAATAAGTTGATGTAATAATTTTATTGAAATAAAGAAATATTTTAATATAAAGCATTCTGTTATTTTATTTGATTTGCGGCCGAAAATACCTATGAGATAAGGAAGCAACTTAAAACCTCCGGCCGAATTTACCTACCGGCTTTTAGTACCTGCCCTTTTTCCGGCCGAAATTACATCCGCCCCTTTAAACCTAAGCATGGAAAACTTTACGCCCTTTAATACACGAAATGAGGAAGATGAAATTAAAAATTGGCGTTCAAAAGAATTGCACGGAAGATTCATTAATGATTTACAGAAAGACACGATAGATCAAGCTAAATCGGTTGAATGAATCGGTTGAATGGCTTAAAACCGGAACGCTGTTCCCAGAAACTGAAGGTTTTATGGTTGGTATACAAGATCAGGTTATAAAAACGAGGAATTACCAAAAGTATATCTTGAAGGAAGAAATACCAACAGATAGGTGCAGAAAGTGCAACAGAAGTCAAGAAACGATTGAACACATTCTAGTATACCTAGAAGTACTGGAAAAACTTAACCTTGATCCACAAAACAACGAGCCATATTACAAATATAAGCCCCCTCCAGTTATCGAAAATCAGTATGTTAAGATCTACTGGGATAAAACTATCATGACGGACGTAACAGTACGACACAACAGGCCGGACATCACAGTCATTAATAAACAATCCAAGCAAGTTCTGCTTATTGACATATCGATCCCAAATAATTCTAACACAGAAAGCAAATACAATGAAAAACTAAGCAAGTACGCCGAGCTTAGGACCGGAATAAAAGAATTGTGGAATCTTAAAGAAGTCAAGATCATTCCAGTTGTTTTATCCTGTATGGGGCTAATTCCCAAGAAACTAAGTACTTCCCTCAAAGACATTGATATTCCTGAGTCAACCTACCGATTAATGCAAAAATCTGTAATCCTGGATGCGACAAACATTGTTAGGTCATTTCTAGAATAGTGACACCCAACGAAAGTTTTGGTGTTGAGGCCGACTGTCGTTGAAACACACCGGGTGTAAATCCGGTGACACAAAAAAGAAAAAGTAATAATAATAATAATGAAAAATTGGTGAAATATACTTGCTGAGGAAGTAAAGACAATTTGGAAACAAAGTGAGGTTAACGTGGTTCCTCTTATTATTTCCACAACTGGAATAATCCCAAAAAGCCTCCACACCAGCTTACAAATACTCAATCTACCACCGCTCATATACATACAGCTTCAGAAAGCTGTTATTCTGGAAACAGCAGCAATAGTAAGAAGACACCTCAACTTAAAATAGTTATGAAGGAACTTGTACTCGTACCGTTCCTCTCTGAAACACCGTTATAAGACGAGCATATACAACATAATAATAATAATAATAATAATAATAATAATAATAATAATAATAATAATAATAATAATAATAATAATAATAATAATAATAACTTTATTCATCAAAAATATGGTTTTACAAGAACATTACATGAAGTGAATAAAGTAGGTTGGCGATAAGTGTTATTACACTTGTTTCGCAAAAAATACAATTTAATCATATACAATGGTCACATACAACAATACTAGTTATAAACTATTTGAGTTCAATATAAATAAAAACACTATGAATTATATGTATAAAACTGAATCAACGACACAGGGAATTTTGAATTATAATTAGGCCTAAATACAGTAGAACTATGCATATAATCCATTGGAGTGAAGTCAATACAATAATGTTATAAACTACAAACAACATGAACGAACTACAGTACTAAGTATCACAAAATAAAATGTTATAAAAATAATATTTATTTACTATTTTAGGACATATAATACTACAGATAAATTGGAATGTTAGCCGGTTACAACAACAATTTTGATATGGCTAAAAGTGTGAATGATAAAATATATATTAAATGTGAAAATGTAATAAAATAACAATATTTCTTGAGGCGTATTCATATTTAACACACACGGAAATGGGATAGAGATAAAAAATGTATACGAAATATAACTAGAAAGCATCTTGGTCAATATTGATTGGTTAAAATAATCATTCTCAAAAGACTCGAACTTTAGATCTCTTCATGGACATTTTCAGCTGTTTTTTGAATTGGAATGAGTTGGGTATAGCGCGAATTGTTTCAGGTAAAGTATTGAACATTTTTGGAGCGTTGTATAAATTATTCAATAAATTCGGGGTTAGGCCAGGTATGTATGGTAATGAACCTAATCATACATCCAGATTGTCGCGAAGTTAAGGTAATTCATTTTTAACAAAGGTAGGTGTGCTGAATAGAATGTTGTTTAGCTTTTTGGCAGGGTAAGAATTTTCAATCAATATATTTTTTAAATTTAAAAAGATAAAATCTTTCCTCTGAAAATCAGGATGAGACAATCTATTAACTCTATCCTTAAGGGCGAGAATCAGATTTATTTTAATTTTTGGAGGGTCACAAGACCAATATCTAATGAACCTATTACTACACATAGGTTTTCTGTACCATAAAGTTTTTGTAATATTGTCACTACGTCTGTGCACTTTCATGTCCAGAAAAGGTAAAAAACCATTTTCTTCGAATTCGACGGTAAACTGTAAGTGCTCGTTGTACGAGTTGAACAAATCCAAAGTAACTTCCACCTTATCTACAGGACGAGTCAAAATTAAGTCATCCACATACATTTTAACAAAAAGAACTGGAAATTCAAGTTCATTGGTGCAATGATCAATTAAATCGTCTAATACAAAATTTACTAAAATAGGTAAAATTGTAGTCCCCATTGAGGTACCGAAAACTTATATAAAACTTATCGTTAAAAACAAAAACATCTGAATCTTAATTGAAATGAAGTGACTTTTTAAAAGCTGGTAAAGTAAAATGACACTGTATTTATGTTTCATTTCAATGTTTTGTGATACTTTCTAGAATGACAGTTAATGGTAAATTTGTAAGCAACGTCAAAATTGACCAAAATGGAATTGTCGGGTTAGGTTAGTAAAGGTATCGATAAAATTACTAAAAGTGAACGAGCTCTTAATATTATACTCATTTTCAGGATTATAAGCGTTTGTCAAAATATCTGTCAAATATTGAGCAATACGCACATTAGGAGAATTTATAGATGGAATTATTGGTATCATTGATCAATTTTTATTATGTATCTTTGCCAAAGCATAGAATTTAGGAATTACTGCATTATAAAGTTTTAATTTGGGCACTATTTTTTTAGGAATACAGTCAGAATTATCAAGAGAAGAAACCATTTGGTTTGCTTTCTGCTGCACGGTACAAACAGGATTTCTATGAATGGTTTTGTAATACTTCGTATCAGATAACAGTTGTTCAGAAAGTACATGGCAACCGTAACATTCCTTTTATCACTTCTGACGATATAAACATTAGGATGATTTTTCAGAAAATTTTTATCTGTTCAAAAAGTGCCTATCATTATTTTGTTTACGTGATAAATTGGTTAAAATATTAGTGAAACGAGATTTAGTTATGTCTTTACATATACAAATATTTTCCAAATCTGCTAAAATTTTTAATACTTTAAAATCACCCATCGAGGGTTCTAAACAAAATTTTTGAACTAAAGAAAGAAATTTTTTATATTATGAGGAAAAGCTATAGTGATCAAATTTTTAAACCATTTTTCATTAAATTTAATATTATCAAAAATATCACTTTTACTCTTCTCCTATTTTCTGGTTTGAGCCCCTTTAATCTTTCTAAAAATACTATTATATTCAGTTGCTTATCTATTACCAACTGCTGTGAAAATATGATTAAAAGGAGTTCTTTTTCTAACCCAGTAATATCAGAGCAAGTAACCCCAATTTCTAAATTAATGAAGCTCTTTCTCAACCTCAAATTGAAGCTGTTGATTCTGGATCCAAGTAGACCACATTTTGTTCCTAGTAACCCATCAATATTTCCCAATTCTTCTTTTATGTGTCTAGGAAAACATCCATGTTGCTTACACTTGAGGAATTTTTTTCGACTTCTTAACGATGCTAAGTTTTACCCATGTTTTAAGTATGGTAAAGAAAACCTCGGGTAGTGACCGTTGAGAAAAAACCAACTAGTAGGGATGCGGTCAGAAGAGGGCTGAGTCAGAAAACTCTTTTTTGACTAGTTAAGCTTCCGAAAATGTTTATTATCATCATCAGAACATCTATAATGAGTGACAACTATGATTATTGACTTATAAAACTTCAAAACGAACGACTTACCTTACCAAAGTGAGTTGAAAAAAGTTTATCACCATACATACCTGGCCTAACTCCCAATTTGTTGAAAGCAACGTCGGAGCAGAAACCTATAATGTTGTGAATATTAATAATTTATATGCTAAAACTAAATTGAGTAGGGATGCAAATTCAAATTTGATTTATAGCATGCCTTGTAATTCTGTAACGCGAATAATCGCCAAGCTGTCGTAGATTTAATATTGGCAAGCCTGTCGACGGAGAGAATTGAGAGAGCGCTGAGTGTGCGTGGTTGAAATTCAGTCCTCCATTTGCCGTCAACGTGTAAACACACACTTCCAACATAAAATTTTTGCATTTGCTCTGGAAGCCATAAAGTATGTTGCGAAAAACCTCACAATCCTTACGTAGGATAAGAAAATAGGGCTCAAACCAGCAGCTGTGACCCGTTAAGCTACTGGTCCAGAAAGGGCCGATGACTGAGGTTACCAGTAGAAATTAGTGGAATTGCGTAATTCATGGTAAATTTCCGTAGACGGCGTAGAAGGATTCATTATCAAGAGTTTTTTTATGTGGATATTAATTCACTGATTGGCGATTAATGAGTCAGTGAGACCACTTCCAGGAGAGTTGGAATATTCTGGAGCAAATTCAGTTGCTGTTCTGGGTCCGGAAAAGGATGAGTGAACAGTTTTCCTTTTTATTCTTCATTCATTTGTACATTCACCTTTATGCGTCACATTTCACAGTTTTTTATGTAAAGTTTTATTTCTCTTTTTGCGGCAATTACTATAATTTCGCTTTACACTTTGTATTTAAAATTGTAATCTATTGCTTATAGTTTAAAATAATGGGCTGTTGGCTCTAAACGCTAGGATACTACGGTACGTACCTGGGTACTGCGTTATTTAGTCGATTTTTTTTCAAACTCTGACGATTTTATGTAAATAATTTTGCGCCGTACATAATTTCGACTTATATTTTCTTTTAGCAACGCTGAGCTCGTTTGCTATTTAAAATTTTATGCTTATGCATTTATTTATATTTTTATTCATATTGGTATAAATTGCGGAAAGGTGAACCCATGTAACTGTACATTGTTAATTTTTGGTATATATTATCATTGTATTTTGAGATATTGTACATGAACCATTTGGTCGTTTCTCTATAATTATAGAACTGATTTATCGGTGTAGTTTGGAGCCCTCAGCTCTTCTGCACCCTGAGTTTTAAGCCTTCAGCTCCGCTCAGATATTATAGAACCTGCTTGTCAGTTATTTATTTAAACTGCGATTTCGTTGTAACTGATAATTTAGCTTGCGAATTAGGATTTATGTAGATTCCGGCCTTCAGCCTCTACATTCTGAGTCTACAGCCTTCAGCTGAGTTCAGACATTATTTGGGACATTGTTGTAGTAAAATTGTAATAAATATTTTGAAAAGAGACCTTTGGTCCAAAGTGACTAATCAAAACTTCAATCAGGGGATACTTGCTGACTTTTATTTTCTTATGATAACTTACCTATCAGTTTAACCTTTGGAGTGTGGAGTGAGTGTTGTTAACCGACTGAGGAGTTGTGGGCTAATTAAGAAGTCTTGGGTGCTTGCCAAAACTTCTCTGGCGCCCTTTTTGAAAACTTAATAATTTTTTGAAGAATCCACCCCTTCTTCGACTCGAAGCTAGTCGACTGGCGAGCACGGGTTGTACCACGTGAGACAACCCGCATATCAATAACGAGCACTGAGAGGGTTGGTAGGTTTTCTCGTTATAATTCTTGTGAAAAATAAATATAGATCAAATTTCAAGATTAGACTATTTTCCCTTTTGATTGTTTAACTTTCTTTGTGTGTTAGACCTTTTTAGTTTTTGTTTACAATTGAAATGATCCTTTAGTTGTTCTAAATCTTCGAATAACATATTCACTTTTTACTTTGATACAAACCTGAACTAGATAAAATATTTTTACACGTTCGCTTTCCTATTCAGTTTTGTCAGTAGAACAATAGTTATTAGTGAGAGTTTTAATTGTTGAGTAATGTTAATTTTTATCTAACCTTGTTAAAATGTGAGCGATTTTTCCTTTTGAAGTTTCTTGTGTTTTGCTTTCCTATTTAATGTAAACGTTATTTACTATGTCGTTTTTCTTCAACTCACTTTGGTAAGCCAAATCGTTTGTTTTGATGTTTTATAAATCATTAATAATAGTTTTCAGTCATTGTAGATGTTCTGATGATGAAAAAAGCTTAACTAGTTAAAAAAAGAGTCGTCTATTCTGACCGCATCCCAACTAAGTTGGTTGGTTTTTTCTCAACGGTCACTACCCGATGTTTTCTTATATATATGTGGATTCTTTTAGATAATTAATCCAAGCTTTCGAATAAATTATTATATATTTTCAAGGACTGAAAATTAATGGTCAATGTTGTCAAGATTGAAAATAAAATATTAATTACTTACATTAAATCTATCGAGATTTTTGGTTTAGATGTAAATTTCTATGATAAATTATTTTAAACATAATTCAATAAAAAACTCAAAAAACAATATGAGATCAAACAAACTATTTGATCTTGAACTACTATAATTTTGATTTTATTTTGTTTTCAAATTAAGGGTTGTTTTGAATAGGGTTTTGTTTTCCTAAATCTAAAAGATATATTACACTAAGATTATTCACGTTTTTCTTTTATACAATTTTTCATTTATACATGTTGTTGTGCTATGTACGCTGTTTCCAAAAAATATGTTTCTTATAATTACTTTTCATGGTCAAAACTTTGGCAAATTGTTAATCCATATAATGGCATTCATAAAACACGTGTTCAGCTAGAGCATATCTGTCAGGGTATGAATTACTGTCACTTTTATGAGAGACGATTCGATTGGTGAGTGACGAATATATTTCCTATCATAGTTAATGCAAGAAATTTCATAAACTATATTAGTTAACTTATTAGTAGGTGTTTTGTCTTTGATCTTACTAAACATTGTATTTATTGTAAGCTGTTGTTTATTTGCAATTTCAATATTATATTCTCTAAAGGCGAAGAAATATAATTTGGAGAGGTATTATTTGCAGTTGTAATATCACTGCTTTCTTCGTTTCGTATTATGTCATTGATAACGTCATTTCTATTGTCAAAAGTATTAAATAGAATCTATTTCAAAAAATATGAATGATATGTGTCATCATAGAAAAACTAGTAAAGTATTTTTAGATTTTGATGGTGAAATATTGGATTATAAATTTGTAGAACTCTATTTTTCATCTGTTCAATCAATTTAATTTTTTTATCACGTGGATCATATGAATGGTAATTTATATATCGTCCAGAGTTTATGAGTTTTCTACACCAGTTTATCAAAATTCTATTATCATTATCTCTAATAAATTTGGGGTAAAGAAAAGGTGAAGATTGTCCCGTATTTACCCTTTTTATTGTAAATTTTGTATGCGGATCGAAGCTACTTAAGTAAAAGAGTATAATATTTATTTCATCACAAAAAAAATGATTCTATCAATGAAAAAAAACAGACGTAAGTAACCTTAATGTAATCTATGCCCATCTTTTAGATATAGATAAGAAAAACGTCAGTCAAAACAACCCTTAGTTTGAAAACATTTTGTTCAAAATAATTAATTATAGAAATTTACGTCTAAACCAAAATTCTCGATAGATTTATTGTAAGTAGTTAACATTTTATTTTATTTTCAGTATTGATAACATTGACCTCTAATTTTCAGGCCTTGAAAATGAATAATAATTTATTCGAAAGCTCGGATTAAATATCTAAAAGAGTCCACTCTGGTGTTTGATGGACACAAATTCGGTAATTTAAATGTTCGTTATACTGAAATTACTGTTTATAAGTCTTCGTACACTGTGGCGCTTCCCAACTTGTTTATAAGTATAATTACCTAGAATGTTTTGATTTGATTTGTGGAAGGAATTTATTTGCGTTTAAGGTTTTTATTTTGAAATTTCGTTTTCCTGAAAAAAATCGAACGGGGTACAAAAAGGGTTCACGTCTGGTACCCTGTATAAACCGAACGCCCCTACAGGTAGGTAATTTTTCCTTTCCATTATCATATGTAATATTTACTTGCATTAAGTTGTATAATGAAAAACATTTAAGAATATGCTATTAGATACATAGTGCGAATTTTGAAAAAAAATGCACTTGGTCTATTTATGCATACGTCCTCCAATTATTCGACTGCCTAATAAATACATACTATCTTGCTTATGACATATTTTTCCCGGTTTTGAAAACATTTAAATGCTTATATAAAATTAATAATGACCGTCCATGTTGCTCAGTCAATGCCGCTCGAGACTGCTAAATTCGTCTTCAATTGTGGTTGGAAGAACTTTAATATCTAATCCAACTCATGTATAATTTTCAGTCTTCAAAATCACTTAAAATTTCTTACTCCCATTTTATTGATTACATCAAGTAGATTGTTAGAGCTAGAGCATTAATCTATAGGAATTCAGGCCATTTAGCCAATAACTTATCATTCTTTGTTCTTTTTTGCCATCAGTAGCAATTAAATAGCGAACATATCAGTAAAAAGAAAATGTCAGATCGGATTAATCGTGTATCACGACTAGTCGTCAACCGCGGCGCTCCGTATTTTGCACCGTTACCATTGGTTGTGATTAGGGTTAAATTGATGAAAGTGGAATTGACGTTGAATGGCCCATCAGACGTTTCTAATGTACTTCTAACGAGTATTGCAAATTATAGGTAATTAACGAAAATGAATACAGTAAGGATATCAATGTATTCATTTTTGAAAAATTGTTTTCCTAAAAACATACAACTAACTCTTGGATTAGAAACTTAAAAATTACGAACTGCAACAGTTGAAGACGTAGCTGCATTATCGTCAGTGCAAGATCAATATTTTTTTATTCAGCTTACAAAATCTGGAGATTGAACCACTTATATTTCAATACAACTGTGACAATAACAGAATGTCACATATATGCCTTTTCTACCTATTTATATCCGTCTTTTGCTACTTATCTCTTTTAAACTCGTTTGTATTTGCTTCTTCCATATTGAAATTAAAACTTGTTTATTTCTCTTCTTCTCGTGGTTACTCCTTAAAGCTTTTTTTGCTTTTCGCAACCAGAGCCATATCATCAGCATTGATGCCGTCTTGTGAATTAAACTCCTGGCATATTTACGTAACTATGTTTTATGACCTTTTCCAACACAAAAAATTGAATAACGTGGTTGATAAATAATGGATCTTCTTTCCTCAAACCTTTTTGAATTTTCAACTATTTACTACGCATTTTACATTTTTGTACGGTAATATTTTACTCACTTATATTTAAATTATTTTTTTAACGCAACGGGAAGGGTTCGTTCTGGTTTGGAGAGGCCTTTACTGAAATATCCCAGCACTGTCCTTGGATCTGTGAGAGCACTCCTTCAATACCTACGTTGCATGCATTGTTGTAATGGGTACTACTGCATTGAAAATGCACTTGAAGAAGCTTTTATTAACTTTACTAAACTGATGAACGAATTTTTTTTTAATGTCAACCATACATCTTTAGTGAACTGTCAAAATCTTATTTCTAGGAGTACAAAACTATCCGACACACAACATAGAACACTAAGACAGAAACTCTAGCTATATTCATCACGCCCCCTCAATTTTAATGTTGGAATTTTATTAATAAACAAACATTCAAATTGTTAAATGAAATAGCAAAACTTTAGGATTCTACAAAAGACCTATTCTGTAATGATACTATTTCTAAAATTAACAAATTTTTCTTTTGATAAAGACTTCGTGAACATGTCGGCAATATTTTCAGAAGAACAAACATACTTCAATATAAATACATTCTTCAAACATAAATCTTTTATAAAATGGTATTTTATTTCAATATGTTTTACCCTTTTTGAATTTTCAAAATTTTTAACTGTAGCAATGGCGCTTAGGTTGTCACATTGCAAAATAACTTCACTAAAATTTCCAGATTCGCTCAAAATTCCTTTAAGATTTACCAGTTCTTGTGCTGCTAAGGACGCTGCCACATATTCGGCTTCCATGGAGCTAATAGCAACACAGGTCTGCTTCCTCGAAAACCATGAAATGTGGTTATTGTTATGGAACACTATAGACCCACTCACACTCTTTCTGGTTTGCTTGTCTCCAGCCCAATCTGCATCGCACATCCCGAGTAATCCTGTCCTTCCTTTCGTGTAAGTCAGTCCAAATTCTTTGGTAGTGTTAAGATAACGTAACACTCTCTTCGCTGCATTACAAGTATTAGTAGTTGGTTTATCAAGGTATCTGCTCGACAGTGATACACTTTGACATATATAAAGTCTCGTTGTTAGTGAAATATACATCAGACTACAAATCAATTTTCTATATGGAACATTTTCAATGACTTCTTCATCGGAGATACATTGAAGTTGACTTCCATTGGAGTTGATATGGATTTGGTTTGTTCCATGTCAAATTCTTTCAAAAGTCTGTTTATCATTTTTGTTTGATATATTTTCAGTCCATTTTCTGTAAATTCCATTTGCATGCCTTAGAATGTTTGAACTTGTAACATCCTTTTGACTTTAAATTCATCATAAAGACTTAGAATTAATAATTATACAAGTTTTTCTTCTCCTATTATTAGAGCGCCGTTAACATATAAAACTAAGTATACATTTTCTCTAACATATAAGCAGTAATCGTAGTCCGATCTTTTAAATTGTAATTTTGTCATAATTTCATTAAATTTGATATTCCAGCATTTTGGAGAGTTTCCTAAATCATACAATGCTCTGTTTAGTTTGAGGTATCGACTTTTACTTGCCAAACCTTAAGGTTTTTTGATAAAAATTTCGTTGTCTAATTCTCCATTCAAAAATGCCGTTGGAACATCTATTTGTTTGATCATGTAGTCTCTTTCCATCGCAATTGATAACATCATTCTTATTGTTGAGATTCTACAAACTGGTGCATAGTCAAATTCTTCTCCTTCGTAGGCAACTTGAAACCCCTTTGCAACTAGCCTTGCTTTTCTCGTACCATCTTCTTTTAGCTTAAAAATCCATCTAGTCTCAATTTTTTGTGCATTCAGTGGTAATTTTGCTTCTGTCCATGTCTGTAATGTTTCATGAGGTTTTAGTTCCTTTTGGATTTATTCTTGCCATTCTGGTTGTTCGATGGCTTCTCTAAATATTTTCGGTTCTTGATATGTTCAAGAAAGAAGACAATAAACAACATCAACATCAAAGTCTTTTAAATATGATGGCATCTTTGCAGTCCTTCCTGTTCTTGTTATTATCTCTTCTCGTAATTCAGGTGTATCATGATCTATCTCTTCAGAGCTCTCTGAAGTAATTTCTTGATTTGAGCTAGTTTCATCCATGTCGTTGTCACGTTCAGTTTGGTTCTGTTCAATTTCTGGTGTTTCGATTTCTTCTTCAGTAAAATGTCTTACTGTCTCATTATCTGGAATTGTTTCATCTTTGGTTCTGTATACTCCATAACTGATTCATCAAACTTTACATCCCTTGATCTTATAACTTTTCGCTCATCAGGTAACCATAAACTCCATCCTCCACCGCAATAGCCAACCATTACTGCTTTATTTGCTCTAGCATTCAACTTGTTACCTTTTGGCAATACTGTGTACCAAGAGCGAGAACCAAAATCTCTCAGTTTACTCAAGTCATTTCTATTGTGCCAAATTTGGAATGGTGTCATTCCTCTTGGTAAAGCTCTTGTTAGTAGGCGATTCAACTCATCAACTGAACATTTTAGTGCCTCACACCACAAATATTTGGGTATTTGTGATACAATTATTTTTGTCCTGATCTTATCAAGTAATGTTCTGTTCATCCTCTTAGCAGTCCCGTTTTCTTGTGGCGTATGGGGCATGGTATACTCTAATAGTATCCCCTTTTTCTTGCAGTGTGTTTTAGAAACATGGCTAATGAATTCTCCTCCATTATCTAGACGTATTGTTTTAACTTTCACTTCTCTATGTCTTTCTGCTTCTTCAATATAATTTATCAAATTTTCATCTGCCTCATTTTTAGTTTTCAATGTCTTTACCACTACAGAATGCGAATAATCATCAATAATAGTTTGGAAGTACCTTGAGCCATCGAAAGCTGTTGGCCGCATATCTCTGTGTGGATTAATTCACCAATTTTTGTGGTTCTTTTATCAGAATTCTCAAATAAACACCTTGCACCTTTGCCTTCCATGCAGGTTAAGCACACTTTAGTTTCTGTGGCAACTGCAACTGTACCAAGGCGTCATTTCCTGGATGACCCAGTCTTCTGTGCCATAAACTTTCTTCTACAGTCATGTTGCACTGTTCAGGTTTATCTTTCCTTTCTCTTTTATCTATTATTAACAAGTACAATACTTTATTGAGCTCGCATGTCAACGAAAAATTCTTCCCAGTTATGGTTGTTTTGTTCTTTTCTACAATAATCTTGTGTCCCTTTGATGTAAGTTTTTATGCTGATAATAAGTTATGCTTCAAATCCTTAACTATCAATGCCGAAATCGATATATTTTGTCCTTGACATTCTGTTTTCAATATTCCCATTTTATTAGCTTGTAATGTCTCTCCGTTTGCAATATGAATTGTTACTGGTCTTTCTAAGTTTTTAATATTTATCATGTATTTCTCCAAATCTTCTTTTAAGAAATGATTGCTCGCACCTGAGCTCAGAACCATTATTATTTTCCCATCAATTTCTGAACATAAATTTGCTGCATACAGCTGAATTTCACTCTCATTCTCTTCTGTAACATGGGCTTGATTTATGTGTTGTCTACTACTCTGTTCACTTCCTCTCGAGCCTCGCCTGTAGCTTCTTCCTCCTCTGGGACGTCTATTGTATCCACCTCTACCTCTTTCTCTTTTAGGGCATGCTGCAAACCAATGTTGTTGACTCCCACATTGGTAGCAGCCACTAGAAGCTTTAAAACTAGATTCAATGTTGTTAAATTGTGTGTTGAGTTTGAGTTCTTCATCTAGTAGTCTATGTTTCACAAAATCTAGTTTCACATTTTCTATAGTTTCTAAAGCAGTCACTACATGGCCATATTTCGATGGTATAGATAAAAGTAAGTGGCATACTTTGTCTCCTTCATCTAATACTGATCCTCTCTCTTTCAGTTCTCTTATTGTGGTATCAAATCTCAAAAATAAATCTCCTAGTTTCTCAATTTCTTCGTTTTTCAGGTTAATAAATTTTGTCCACAATGCTAATTTAGTCAACGATGAGGTTCTTACAAAGACAGCCTTCAAATCTTCGATTTGTTCCTTTGCACTTGTGCTTTCTTTTATGATGTCTAGATGTTTATCAGAAATACCTGAAACTATGATTGATTGCACTTTTACATCCTTTTTGCTCCAGTTGTCTTCGTCGGTCTGACTCACTGTTTCTGCTGGTGGTGTTTGATCATGGCATCACTACATCCCTCTCTCCTACATATTGCCATTATTCTAAACAGCCAATTATTGAAATTGTTTGCTTCTAAAACCGGAATCGTATACGAACTCATTTTGCTTGGTTCTTCAGCCTCCTTTTTTTACGTTTTCAGTTTGACCTTGCTTGTACTTGGTATCAAGAATGAAGTCGCCCTCTGGTAATTGATATCCTAATATCGGCGCTGTGGTTAAATGTCTCTTCAATTTTTCAAAAGCCGTTTGACAGTCTTCGTCCCAATAGAAAGCTATTGTTTCTTCTGTGAGTCAAGTTAGTGGCCTGGCAACATCTCCAAACTTCCTGATAAAAATACTATAATAGGTGTAGAGTCCAAAGAAACTCCTAATTCGATGTTTGTCGGTTGATTGCGGCCATTGCTGAATTGAAGCAATTTTTTCTGGATCCACCGCCATTCCTTCATTGCTCACTATATGACCTAGATAGTTGACTCCGTTTTGGAATGGCTGACATTTCTTCGGGTTTAACATGATCTGGGCAGCTTGGAGTCGTTTGAATACATTTTCTAAATTCTACAGGTGTTCGTCAAATCTCTTCCTCAGTACTACGATGTCGTCCAAGTGGACCAGGCAGGCACTTTCATATTCAGTTGTACACTGTTCTGCTATGACATCAAACTGTAGACTGACCCGCTGCTCGTAGGTGCTCTCTTATATATTAAAACCACTTTCTCGAACCTGAAATTTCTAGTATGCGGCTCCGAATCAACAATCGACCTTCTTGGAAATCTCTATAAAAACAATTGAAAATAAATAGTCCTTCTCATAAGTCAGTGCGCTGCCGGAAAATGTTAACTTTAAAAGTCGAATTAGAACAGGGTCGGCTTATGGAACTACTACATAGTGCGGTTTCTTAACAGTATTAACTAGACGTTAAAAGTCCAGTTGACAATTTTTGCCTTCTTTTAATACAAGTTTAACAGTCATTTTCTCTATTTATAGATAATATTTTACTTCATAAAAATATTTAAGAGGAATCACACGATGTATGTCATTTTTGTTCTCATATTTCTTCTACTTGGTTTTCTGTCATAATATGTTAGGATCTCATCAAATTATTGTTACGAAATCGCACAATGGAGTAGTACCTGAATCCGACCCTGCCTAAGCTATGTATGAAAGTTGAAATTTTGGCGAATGCGCAGTGATTTCTCCGAACTGTTTACCATAATTTTTTGTGACTATTATTATAAAGACATTAGGTTTGTTCTCAAAGGAGTCACAAACCATCAGAAACAGTCAGGATTCTGCGCAATACATTTCCTCGCGTTCATACATAAGTTTCTGATTGTTTGAAAATAGATGGACGATGGTCACACAGGTTTGACTGATGATTTTCCAACTGTCCAACGTACAGCTGTTTTCAACCAATCAAAAACTTATGTATGAACGCGGAGAAATGGATTGCGAAGAATCCTGTTTTGTGATGGTTTGAAACTCGTGTGAGAACAAACCTATTTACATCACCACCAGAGAACATGATGGAATGTCTGGGCATCCAGGCCTTTAGTGTTGACTCACGTGACCCTGATATGCAGAGGATGCTTCGTTTATCCCATCCCAAAACATTAGACGACGCATTAACAGCTGCTCTTGAATATAAAGCTGCAGCGAATACTTCGGATTATAACAAAGTTAGGACCATCCGAGAGGAAGGCGACGAGGACAGATTTGACCAGATTGTCCATTTGATAAAGAGTATGATGGACAAGAGTCCGAGAAAGATCAGATGCTGAAATTGTGGCGAGCTGGGGCATGTACGCAGTTCGAGTAAGCGCCCCAGGACTCCTGGAAACGAAGAACCCCAGTCACAGAAAAACTAGAACGGATCGGCTACAAGGGGGCAGCACCGACCAATGATCAATCCAAAGACCCTCTCATATTGATAACTTCTTTCAGATGTCGCAACGACAGTGTATATGTAGATGGCGAAGTGAATGTCAAGAAATATACTCTGCTGGTAGACACTGGAGCAAAATAAACTCAAAGAAGAAGCTTTTACTGCGACTACGGACCGCCACAGGTGAGAGTGCCACCGTTCACGGGGAGACACAAATCCAACTGGGAACTGGCACAGAAAAACTCACGCATACGGTAATCGTAGCTGACATTGAAAGAGACGTGATTCTGGGAATGGACGTAAAGAATGTACATGGTTTCCAATTAGGCTTTAGAAACAGAACCATTGAAGTGGGTTCCGAGTAGGTATTCCTTCATCCATATGAAGGCAGTACGGTGTTGGCAGCTGTACGGGAAGATACCGTTCTACCCGCACGAAGCGAAATCATGATACTAGCGCGGCTACAGGGAATCATGGAGGAAGGTACACCGGTTATGATAGAGCCAAGAAACCACGACGAAGATGTTGGCAAAGGAGTATTAATTGGAAAAGGATAGATTACATCGGCGAAGGAGATCCCAGTGCATGTGACACCCAATTACCATCAAGGAAGAAACCAAGAATGAACCCTGTATACCAGTGACGTCTATAGTTCGCCAAACAGCGTGAACTGACAATTTCAATGCCAGATTCGAACAGGTCTTATCAGTAGATGGTCAATCCTTGAATCGAGAAAAGGAAAATGAGAGAATTTCTCTTGTAGTATCGATATCTATTCGTACCAAAAAGAGGGAAGACTGGTAGATCATCAGCCGTCAAACACAAAATCGACACTGGTAATGTCAAGCAAATTAGATAATCAGCGCGAAGACTACCACGAGCGAAGAGAGAGGAAGCTGAAAGAATAATTCGAGAGATGGCAGAAGAAAAAGTAGTAGCACCATCTAATAGTCTATATGTGTCTCCAGTAGTGCTCGTCAAGAAAAAGGATGGAGCTACGAGATTCTGCGTGGATCATCGCCAACTAAATAACATGACGAGGAAAGAAAGTTATCCTGTGCCTCGTATCGACGATACACTAGGCACTTAAGACGGCAGCAAACTGTTTTCCACCTTGGACCTGAAGTCTGGTTATTGGCAAGTAGAAATGGTTCCAGACGATAAAGAGAAGACTGCTTCAACTAGCGGATATGGATTATGGCATTTCAATGTCATGCCATTTATGTCCTTTAATGCGCCCGCGACATTTGAAAGACTCATGGAAATTGTCAAGAGAGGGTTGTCTTGGAAAACATGCCTGGTCTATCTGGACGACATCGTAGTACTGAGAAAGACATTTGAGGAAAATATGAAGAATTTGGAAGATGTATTCAAACGACTCCAAGCTGTCCAGCTTATGTTCAGCCCGAAGAAATGTCAGCTATTCCAAAACCGAGTCAACTATCTAGGTCTTATACTGTGCAATGGAGGAGTGGCTGTGGATCCAGAGAAAATTACTTCCATTCAGCAATGACTGCAGCCAATCGACAAACACCAAATTAGGAGTTTCCTTAGACTTTGCACATACTATAGAAGATTTATCAGGAAGTCTGGAGATATTGCCAAGTCCCTAACTCGACTCACAGAAGAAACAAGAGCTTTCCATTGGGACGAAGACTGTCAAAAACATTGAAGAGATATTTAACCACGGCGCCGATATTGTCTTACCAGAGGGTGACTTAATTCTTTACACTAATGCAAGCAACGTAAGTATTGGAGGAGTACTCTCACAGATCCAAGGAGAGTGCTGGGATATTTCAGTAAAGGCCTTTCTAAACCAGAACGAACCTCTCCCGTTGTGTTAAAAAACTATTCAAGTAGGTAAGAAACATATTACATTATTATTAATTGCGATTTTAGGTGGAGATATTATATGGTGAGCTATTCCTTGCATCCCTTAGAAGTTTCTCCACCAATATGTAACCTGTTCAAACCACTTTTATGAGTAAATGATGTAAAACATTATAAAGCATTAATAGGCAGAAAATGGATATCGCCAACTTCTATAATAAATATATAATATGTGCGTATGGAAAAGAATACGAAGTAAAAAAACTATGAATCACAGTATAGATTTCAAGGTAAATAGCCACTCTCAAGAGTGTATATGTTTTTAATGCAATTCAATGCTTGTAGTTTAATGTACTTAACACTTTATTTAGAAAGAAATGTAATCAAAGCACAATGTAAGCGATCCTTTGTACCCTCTTAGTAGTAAATTGTATATTTATATCGTTCATATACTTGTAATAACCACAAAACATTCAATTCCACATTCCATTTTATTCATTAAATATAAAGAAGTTAAGTTGAAAAAGAGTTGTATCTTTGATCAAGATATTTGTTGTTATTATCATTTATATAGTTTTCTAATTGAAAATTACTGCTACATAAAGAATCAATTAATTAAGAAGAGCAAATCTTGCTTCTAATCAGTCTATTTTCCTTAAAATAAGAGAAGTTGACATAATTTATTCCCTCTTCTACCCTATTATTTATCACTTCTGACATCCCAAAGCTGAAGATCCCAAACATCAACCACTTTCTCCTTTTTATAATATTTTATCTTCCATTCTCTCCGAAAAGTGTGTAAAACAATTACTTTTTGTCAAAGAATATAATCCGTATTCAAGCTTACTATCTTAACTCCAAATGATAAATGAAGTTCTAACACTCCCCGAGGAAAATTTTTCATCCCTCTGCACCACGCCCATGCTTTCATCCATTTCGTTTGATTAATGATGACGGTTCATGGAATTATTATTATTATTCCTTCAGGCACTGTTATCAAAACAACAGATATATAAAATGGCGGGGTAAACATCCACAGGGAACTAAAAAGTACGATAAATATTTCTGCTATCTCAGTTTCGGGTTTAATTTTGATTGCTACAATGTGAAATTACTCTGTGATGATATCGATGAAATATTACTGAACAACTGTAGTTATTCTAGCACTATATCTCGTTGATCTCCTCAATACACATCCAATATTTTCTGCTAGTCTCTATTTCCTATTTAGCTAGTGGTCTGTCTTTTAACCAAGACAATCCGATTTCAAACTCGGATCCTAACAACATAGAAAATAAAAATCCGACGCCAACTGCCGGAAAACAATGACAAACCACAGACAGTATTCTTATCGACTCTAAATATAGTCGTTCGGATGTGCTTTGTCGATATAACCAAGGCATTCGACATAGTACGCCAAAAATACGATGAGAACAAAACAACTCAACCATAATGAAAGGGCATAGTCCAATGACATGGTCAAAAGTCCCCCCTCTAGGATTTTTACCGGACATAGGGCATTTGATTCGGGATCAAAAAATATCAGTCCCCCTAAATTTTCAGCCCCTGAGAGTGTCCCCTCCGTCCGCTAGGGTGAAAAAGCTGTTTTTCTGTATTTTTGCGATAACTCGGGCTAGAAACAATATTTTAAAATGCGGTTTGCGGCATTCGTAAGGTTTTTCAAAGGAGCAAGCGTCTATTTTTTTTCGGATTTTTCGGCTCCATAATCAAAAAATGGACACCATTTCAATATTTGTGACGTGATTAACAGCACTTTTTTTCTTCCCACAACAAAATTGAAAAACGGCATTTTTTGTTACCTTTCAGATGGTTTATTGCGAAATTTTGGTGATATCATCACCATGTTCTTGCGGGTATTGAATCACCGTCAAGTCCCTGAGACACTTGAATTCAAGTTCTGATCCCTCAGGAACGATTCTTTTCGACATCAGAATCGGAAATCGATTAAGCACCCTCAAAAACCTTGTAGTCCAAGTTTCTGGTCCTCGAAATTTTTCCATCATAATTGTTTCCATCCAAAACCCGAATTTCCACTTTATTTATTTGGAGAATAATTGAATGCCTATCCTTAAAAATCGTTTTATTATTTATTTCTGGTGTATGTCGAGGGTCACTATGATATAAGATGTTGGCAGAGGGTTGGAAACAGGGGATAACGGGGGATTTTTGGGAACTAAGAGTTGATTAAAGGTCATGCAGGCCTACTGGGGGGTTTTTGAGGGCGCTAATGCTGCTCTCGGGGTCAGTTTTTTTATTAAATGGTTGGGAGGGGTAAAAATAAAGTGGAAATTCAGGTTTTCGGATAGAAACATTTCGAGGACCAGAAACTTGGACTACAGGGTTTTTGAGGGTGCTAAATCGATTTCCGAGGTCCGATGTCGAAAGGAATCGTTCCTGAGGAATGATAACTTGGATTTAAGTGTCTCAGATACTTGATGGTGATTCAAATATCCGCAAGAACTTAAAAAAATTTCGCAATAAACCATCTGAAAGTAATAAAAAATGCCAAAATTGCCGTTTTTCAATTTTGTTCTGGGAAGAAAAAAAGTGCTGAAAATCACGTTACAATTATGTAAATGGCCGCCATTTGTCGGTTATGGAGCCGAAAAATCCGAAAAAAATGACACGCCTGATCCTTTGACGGAGTAAGAATCTACGAAACTCTGCATCATTTAAATTTTCATTTAAGAAATTCACCTTAGATCCAACTATTCCTTCCCATAGATTCAATGACCATCGGTTTTGATCAGGGCTTCTTAAACTTTTCCCATTCCCGACCCCATTTATGATTGCGAGTTTCCTGGCGACCCCTTATAAATATGAAATAAAGATAAATAAATATTTTTTGATGATTTATTTATTAGATAACATATACATATGAAAATATATAGTTTTATAATTCGTTTAGAAACATACAAAAATTAAAAATTGCTCAAAAAGTTCTAAAATTGTATTTATTACAGTTACAGAAATGATATGCCCTATTTTCATCAAAATTGCATTTTTTGCAATAACATAAATAAAAGAGAATTCTGACCGTCTTAGATCGCTCGAATATATTCGAACGCAGTCGTTGAGTGGTAAGTATTGAATTAAAATTAAAGGAAAACATTTAATGAGATGGATGTGCTTGTTTTTTATTGCATAACAAATTAAATCTTGCTGGAATGTTTGACACTGCTAGACGTAAGACCTCTTCAACATTTTTGAGCGATGGGGATTCAATATGTGTTAAAGCTGAGAAAGTAACTTCACATAAAAATGCGGTGTTGAATGGCAGAAGAACATTTAACGACATATCAGAGATTGTGGGAAATTCAGTTCTAGCTCCGATCCAGAATTCAGTCAAGGGCTTTTTTAGAAATTGTAGTTTTAAGTTTGAGTCACTCGAAAGCTCAGCAAATTCCTCTTGAGCTTTAAGTGGCAGGTGATCAATCTCACTTAAATCAATCCTAAACGTCTTTTGAATCCAAGCTACCTTTTTGAAATCAATATTTAATATAAAATATGTACGGAACTGTGTTTCTAGTGCTTTTAAGTGATCTACAATAATTTTTGCAATAAAAGTTTCTTAATGATTTTTCTCGATTATAAAATTGTCGACACTGGAAAACATTTCCAACGAATTTTTTTCTACCCTACTTTTCCAAATGTTGATCTTTTTAATAAAACTTTCAATTTTATCATTCGAAGTCAATATATCGCAATTTTTTCCTTGAAGAGATAAGTTGAGATCGTTTAATTTCGCAAATATATTTGACAAATAACACAGTTTAGATAGCCATAAGTCATTTTGAAAAAAAGGCAAGTTCACATTTTCGTTCAGTTAAAAATATTTCGATTTCGTCCTTTGATAACAATAATCTTCTTAAACTTTGACCTCGTGACAACCATCTTACTTCTGCATGTAATAATAAAGTTGTGTAGATGGAATCCGTATACTTACAGAGATTTTAAAATAAGCGGCTGTTAAGGACAAGGCTCTTAATAAAATTTATAATTTGAACAGCATCCTGAAGCACATCGTTCAATTCTGCAGCTAATTTTTTTGCTGCAAGTGCCTCTCGGTGAATAAGGCAGTGAGTAAAAGTTATGTGATCATAAAAATAAGCTCGAAAAAATTATATCATTATATATATTTTTCAACGGATTTTTTTTCTTTATTTAAAGATTTATACAGTCTTTCAGAATATTCTTTTGGTGTATTGACATACGAAACATGTTTTGATTCAAGATGTCTTTTTAATTTTGATGGTTTCATACTCTCGGGAGCCAATAATTCATTGCAGATCAAACAAAGAGGTTGTTAATTACCGTTACAATTTTTAAATGAAAATACAAATTGAAGGAAAGACTCATCATATTTTCTTTTTCGCGCATTAGAAGCCGGTTTTTCAATACTTTGTCTTGCCTGAGGAGAGTTTGTAGCATTATCATCTGCGTCATTACCATTCTTATTTAAGTTCAGCCATTTATCCATGACCAAAAATTATTTTGATCCTAAAATCCAATAAATATATAAAAATAACATATTGCATGTAATAATTGATTAATTAATTACCGAATAAATAAAAAAAAATCTCTCTACGGTGGAACACTGACAATTGACTACACTACAAGAGAGTTAATACTACTTACACTAGTTCACATGACGGTCAGTGTTATTGAATCATTGTCTCGCTTCACGTGTGCGTGCACATTCGAACCTTTGTTTGTGTGCAGGTATATGAGTGTGTCTCTGCGCAAATACACATCTAGATGTGTATTTAAATATTTGACATTAAAATCTCTCGCGACCCCAGAATTTTGTTACGCGACCCCTTTTGGGGTCGCGACCCATAGTTTCAGCAGGCCTGGTTTTGATGGTCAAGTGTTCGGAAATAGTTGGGATTTTCATCGCTATAGTAATGAAAAATATGTCTGTTGAGTATACAATTACTATGGAATGTAGCTTTACCAGTAAACATTACAAAGTCAAAAAAGTTTTCAGTTACTGCCACTTGTTCCATTACCCATAAACAAAAATCTATTCGTTGATCAAAACCGCTATCATTAAGTTCCTGGTCTAGCTGTATGGATAAGGATGAAATTTGTATATTCATGCTAGCTACAAAATTTAGCAAGCAAGTAGCAATCAGATCTATCACTGTTCCAGTGTCAATAGATTTTCCTTTTTAACTGCATAATCCAATAAAAGAACCTTTTTGATATTTGAATGATAACGTAAACCTTATAGGAGACCAACCTTTATATGTCAATTTTCTCTCCATTTCTCCCATTTTGAATAAATTTCAGTAGTGTACAACTATACCAATCCATACTACCTTTATGTTTGAATAATTTCAAAATTTCATTTTTTCCACATCCCAGATATGTCGAACACTCTGTTTCTGTCTCGAAACTAGTTATCCATTGATCCGTGTTCGAATTTCTTGGATTAAATTTATCGATTTTCATTTTTTCTGCTATTTCTCCTGTATTTTTAACTTCAGGTTGGTCTTTACTCTTTTCGAGTAATGTTTCCAAAATGTTTATCAGTGGCTGTTTTGAGACATTTACGTTACCACTAATATTCAACTGGTCTTCTACAATTTCTTCTAAGTAAAAATTTTCAAATTGTATATTACTCCTTTTATCTAAAAATGCTGCTGTCAAACCATCTGGAATCAAGTAAGTGCGGTCGTCTATTGCACCAATTTAAGTTATACATAATATATTTGTTTTAGTATCTTCTGAAATCTATATCTTGAAATCTTATCGTAGGCTGTCCATTTTATTTATTTTAACAATAATGTTGTTTTATAATATTTCGAAAAAATAGTGTATTCAACTTTCATGCAATGGCCAGTAATACACTCGCCTGTTATATCTTACAACATGCTCGTGTATTTATAGCTACAGTACGTGCTATCAATAAAATACTACCACATCTTTATCATTATATAGTCCAAGAAATCTTGGTATGTAAGCGTAATTTTCGAGGTAGCGGCTGAAAAGTTAGTAAAAATGGTGTACAACAAAACTTAACTTATGCGACCTCTCAAATCGGACCGGAACATTGTTTATGATCCAATTTACACTCATTTTTCATGCCTTTTGTAGATTTTTCAGGTATATCTTTTTTCTCGTGCATAGTACAGACAAAAAGTTAAATACTTTTTTTTCTTCTTTTAAAGACCTACAATTCTAGACCTTACACGTGAAAAAATTGATTGGGTCAAAAGTTATTGGCAAATAAACAACTGATAACGTTATTGTTAATAAATAAAAATATAATGAGCATTTTTTACACTAACACTTCCACATCACGCTTATCTATTCTCACTCATTGAAAAATGATACGAAAGATGGAGTCTGTAAGTTCAATAGTTTATGAATTATTGCCTTATAAACAAATTAACTAAAAATTGACTTGCAGAGTTCTGTAAGCTATGCGACCTCGTGCCAATTTATTCACTGTTAGTTTTCATAATAAGACATCGATACCCATCATTGTTTTTTAAAAAAATATATTTTTGCAACAACGCGAATTTTTTTTCATATTTGGCTTAGTTGCATAATTAATTTGACACTATATCCGCCAATTTTTGTCGAGAATTAAGTACGCACATAGGAGGGGCATGGAAAGAGCTTTAATTGAATAAAAAATACGTTAGGATTTATTGACAAACGACTGAGTTACGGACAACCGAAGTCGGAGGCATGTCAGTCAACAATTTATGCAAGTATCGAAAAACAAAAAATATCCCTAACATTTTTAGTCAATGTACTTTTATTGTACGAAATAGCGAGACGTCGCGTAAATTGCAACCCAATCAAAAAATTTTTCGAAAGTCAGCAGCGGGCGGATATTTAGGCTGGCTACTGCGTGACAGCAGAGTGGGGGGAACGCCTAGCTTTTCATTCTATCATCGTCCGTATTTTGTGTTGGCAGTCGTACGGTGACCCTCAGAGAGTGTAGTCGAGCCATAGGTTTTGTTTTTCGATACTCGCATAAATTGTTGACTGACAGGCCTCCGACTTCGATTGTCCGTAACTCAGTCGTTTGTCAATAAATTTTAACGTATTTTTTTGAATTAAAGCTCTTTCCATGCCACCCTTATGTGCGTACTTAATTCTCGACAAAAATCGGCGGATATAGTGTCAAATTAATTATGCAACTAAGCCAAATATGAAAAAAAATTCGCGTTGTTGCAAAAATGTATTTTTTTAAAAAGCAATTATGGGTATCGATGTCTTATTATGAAATCTAACAGTGAAAAAATTGGCGCGAGGTCGCATAGCTTACAGAACTCTGCAAGTCAATTTTTAGTTAATTTGTTTATAAGGCCATAATTCATAAACTATTGAACTTACAGACTCCATCTTTCGTGAGTATCATTTTTTAATGAGTGAGAATAGATAAGCGTTATGTGGAAGTGTTAGTGTAAAAAATGCTCATTATATTTTTATTTATTAACAATAACGTTATCAGTTGTTTATTTGCCAATAACTTTTGACCCAATCAATTTTTTCTACGTGTAAGGTCTAGAATTGTAGGTCTTTAAAAGAAGAAAAAAAAATATTTAACTTTTTGTATGTACTATGCACGAGAAAAAAGATATACCTGAAAAATCTACAAAAGGCATGAAAAATGAGTGTAAATCGAATCATAAACAATGTTCCGGTCCGATTTGAGAGGTCGCATAAGTTAAGTTATATTGTACACCATTTTTACTAACTTTTTACCAAGTAACAGCCGTTACCTCGAAAATGACGCAAAATGATCATTTCAGGTCTGATTTTCCTGGACTATATAGATGATATATTATATAACTTTTTACTGGAAAATATTGACCACAGAGATCGTTCTAAATCAATTCTGCAAACTTGTACTTCAGAAAATAAGAAGGGTATTGTGAGAAAAAATTACTTTATAGAAATTAAGGCAGAGTAATTCCAGTATACATTCTATAAATTGCACAAACACAGGAGATATCTCGTTCCACACCCTTGTATTACGTTGATTAATGGCATTCCTTGAGATTTCTGGACGTTTTTGTTTTGTCGAAAATCCGATTAACTTGTTACGTCATTAAATTGAACGAGCTTAGAAATGGCACCTTCCTAAACTAGACAAGATAATGAATAGAACCAACGATGTCAACTGAAGATATATACTAATAGAAAATTAGGTAAATAACATATTCCTTATATAGTTAGACAATGTAAAGACGACTGGAAAATAAATTATCTCAAGATAGAGAAAATTGGAATTATAAATCAGCACTTTCAATAAAGAAAACAGGATGTTTTATCTGATGTTGTTGGTGACATTTTTAGGTTCAGGATGAGAGCAATGTGTTAGTAATACAGATCTGATTGGAAGTCATGATAACGTTCTGATAAATCCAAGATAACATTCTAGTAAATCCATTAGTGTCGGATTTTTCCGACAATAATGTGACCAGACAAAATACTACTGAAGACAATATTCGTAATAGAGTTTCACCTCCAACTAGCTACGAACATTATCCATATATAGGATGTATCAGAATCGTAATTATTATTTTAATATTCCTAATTTTCGGGATCATAGTTTTCTATGGTATCTAAATAATAAAGCTCTTCAGAAGTATAATTCGGACGTTTGGGATGTCTGAAATTATTAGTAGATGGCGGCAGTTTTTTATATATTGGTTGATTTCGATTGTTTGGATACGTATTTCGGGTGTTAGTAGGCATGGGCATTGGTTTAGGTGGGGTAGCGTTTGAATTTGGCATGAAAACATTCATATTTTGGTTGGGCCTCTTGAAAACTTGTGAGGCTCTAGGACAATTTTGTTGAGTAAATCTTGGATTCATTGGGATTGATTGTGAGGGGAAATTGTTCTGTCTTGCGAAAAAATTATTTGGAGTTTGGGAATTGAATGTTTGTAAGCTGGGACTGGGTGAGTTGAAATTTGTATAATAATTTTGAGTAGGTGGTTGATAATTAGATCTGAAATCATTCGTTGGTCGAGAGTTTTGTCTGAAAAGTTATTGTTCTATGATT
Organism: Galeruca laticollis; assembly: GCA_963921935.1. NCBI lineage: Eukaryota > Metazoa > Arthropoda > Insecta > Coleoptera > Chrysomelidae > Galeruca > Galeruca laticollis. Next base: position 88,218,911 of record OY998178.1, on the reverse strand, counting down.
ATTTTTTGATGAATTTTGTAAATAATGAGCATTTTCCTCTGGTATAACAAACAAATCGCTTAATGATCTTGGTATCATACAACAAATTGTAGTTCTAATAGGTTCTTTTAACCCAGAAAGAAACGTTTTTAAAGTTAAATTTTGATATCATTGTCGCTTCAAAATGTTGCCATCTTCTGTTGTTTCGTGTAAATTTACATAACTACAGAGTAAGTTTAGAATGTACAAACACCTGTCATAAAATGATTGTGGACTTTCATTCATTAGAGTTTTGTCTTAGCATTATGAGATCCCTGTTTAGACATACTTCATCTCGTTGACTCTAGAAATTTCTCATCAATACGTCTTTTAATCCATTCCATGTGTTACATGCTTGAATATTAATGACCGTTTTAGCTTTACCTTTTATTTTAGCAATTATAGAATTCAACAAATAAATGTTTTGAAAATTATTTGAATTTGCCCTATCAGTAAAATTATTTATAAGCGATTCACTAACAGAAATAAATCTATTTAGATCGTTTTGATTCCCGTCATAATCGGGGATACAATTGGAATACTCCCATTTGAAAGATTATACCCCCATATCTATTTGATTATTAACTGTATTAATTGAATTTGTCGGGTTTGAGTCAGTAGTGGTTTTTAACAATGAATTTTTAAATGCACGGATTAGTTCATTAACAGTTGCTTCAGAATTCATAAATTGTACATATAGATCGTAAAGGATGATTTTAAACATGCCTAATTAGCTATGAGAATACATGGCTGGATGCTCGCAGATTTTGGGCAATATGGATCCCAGATCTCCTTGAATGTTTGGCTCGAACTCGAACAGGCCCTCGGTAGACGGAAGAGTAGTCCAAAGATATGGTATCTCGCTGCACGAATGTCCTCTACAAACTTCTACAATATAGTTTAGTGTCAATCGTTAAAACGAAATCGCTCATACGATATGTTTGACCCGAAATATCGTACTGACTGCGTCAAATAAATCACCGCAGGTGAAAAGTCTATTTTTAAAAATATTTATTTATTACTTTATTACACTTAGAATATTCCGACAATAAATTCACGTTGTTATTACTTCAAAGTTAACTACTGACTGACTGTCTGAATGAATTTAGAAATAAGGTAAACTACAAAATGATAAGCAAAAATTATATAGTGTCGTCAGCATCTTTATATAATCTTCTCTAAAAGGGGGACATAATTTCCATGTGGGTCATTTGCATTATTTTCTGAAATCTACATCCTTCGCGCACTTTCCAGCAAAAACTTTGCCAGTTCCTGGGCAAATCTGAAATCCGGATTCACTATCATTGTAAATTCTTGAAGGAACATCAATGATAAAATTTTAGGAAATAAAATAATTGTTTATATCTTTGAACCATTTTTGAATGTCTGCTTCCGAAAAACAAGCGCTGGAACCACTTACTGCTTCACTTGTTCGCTGCACAATTCTTGAATTCCTTTTAAAGAAAGCCTAAATAAAGTAATTTTAAGGCCTAATCTCAATTTTCCCAATATCCTTTTACCTGATTACTTTGAACCAATAATAATCAGTATTAAGAAAGATAAGAGATATAACATGAAGGCAAACAAAGCATAAACAAATGTATAAAGGTTAGAAAGAAACAATGCAATGAACTGTAACGATGTTACTATTTTTCGTTCCGACATCCCGCTGTATATACTTTAGTTTCTCATTTTATTGATATTATTATTAAGTTATGTTATTATTTACTTATACACCCCTCTTTCATCAAAAGCTGTAAATTTATTTGCTGTTAATAATTTTAAATATGTATATTGTTTTTGATACATCCGGTATATATTGGATAAGCGTTGCTTACTGTACCGTTCGCGCAAATAAGTCTGCGCCGTTCTTAAGATTGTTAAGTAGGGGACTTCCTGAGTGGGATCAAGAAAAGAATGTATAAAACCGGCAAACGGTACGGAATATGCCTTTTTTGCTCTCTTAGCTCTGTAGCTCCTAGTTCTGTGCTTTTACAGTTCCGCCGTTTCCGAAACGCCGACTGATTTTCGCCAACAAGGTAAGCGAATTTAGGAATTATTTTATAAATCATTCTTTTTGTGTTAAATTCATTTTGCTCCTAGCGTCTTTCGTAGCTGTATCAATAGATTTTATTTTTGAGTAATTTTCCGCGTATTTGTGTACAATTCCGAAGTAAGAATTTACTGTAGGTTTTAACTTTAGGGGAAAAGAAATATAGTTGGGAAACTCCCAAACATCCTCGCTGCAAAGCAGGTAGATTCTTGGGGGATTTTCAAGGTATTTCGTGAATCCCGATTCCGGTATACAACACTAGGGAAAGGAAATACCGTTGGGAAACCTTGGAGCATCCTCGCAGCAAAGCAGGTAGATTCTTGGGGGATTTTCAAGGAATTTAAGAGAAATATAGTTGGGAAACTCCCAAGCATCCTCGCTGCAAATCAGGTAGATTCTTGGGGAATTTTCAAGGTATTTCGGGAATCCCGATTCTGGTATACAACTTTAGGGGAAGAGAAATATAGTTGGGAAACTCCCAAGCATCCTCGCTGCAAAGCAGGTAGATTCTTGGGGCATTTTCAAGGTATTTCGGGAATCCCGATTCCGGTATACAACACTAGGGAAAGGAAATACCGTTGGGAAACCTTGAAGCATCCTCGCTGCAAAGCAGGTAGATTCTTGGGGGATTTTCAAGGAATTTCGGGAATCCCGATTCCGGTATACAACTTTAGGGGAAGAGAAATATAGTTGGGAAACTCCCAAGCATCCTCGCTGCAAATCAGGTAGATTCTTGGGGGATTTTCAAGGTATTTCGGGAATCCCGATTACGGTATACAACTTTAGGGGAAGAGAAATATAGTTGGGAAACTCCCAAGCATCCTCGCTGCAAAGCAGGTAGATTTTTGGGGGATTTTCAAGGTATTTCGGGAATCCCGATTCCGGTATACAACACTAGGGAAAGGAAATACCGTTGGTAAACCTTGAAGCATCCTCGCTGCAAACCAGGTAGATTCTTGGGGGATTTTCAAAGCATTTCGGGGGTTGCTCAATCTAGTACCATAGGCCTTGGTAGCGTGACTTTAAATATTTGATAATAGGCAACTTGGAGGAGCTTCGTCGGTGTTCGCTGCCATAGCAGAGACATCCTTCGAGGGTTTTCCAAGACGTGAAACGAAATAATCTCACGAGCGTTCGCTGCCATAGCAGGTTCGCCAGGGAGAGGTTTTCGGATTCTGCCGACTAACTGATCTCTACGCGGTTGATTTTAACACCAACGGCCGGGGTAATATCCGCACAAAAACCGAGGGCAATTTATTAGTTACCGCCGTTCTATTCTAAGCCGTACACAAATACCAAGAAACGCTCCCGTAAAACAACGCTAGTGCCTTGATAACGCTTTCTCTGTGTAATTTTCATCGTACTGCTAGTAAATTTTCACTGATTTTCACCGGCAATCGCCGAAAACTATTAAAGCTTTGCACGTTAGGCTTGTAATCGTAAAACATTTATTCCGTAATAAAGTGCTTTGGTTTGGGTTGTAATTTAAAAAGAAATCGTAAATACTGAAGGGATTTCATCAATATTTAATTATTTTAAATATATAGCTACGTGGTTCGTTTTATTTTCCTTTTCCCAAATTATTTCGAAGTTGAAATAAATTGTAAAATTTTATAAAGCACAGGTAGTTTCATTTTCCGATAGTGGTAAACAATTAAAGCCCGTTTCCCACTTCGCACGGCATAGAGGTCTAGAACAGCAGACCCCTGGAATTACTTAACCTCCATCTGTTGCTACCCTGGTAACTCTTGACGCTACCATTTTCAAGAGTTCAGTGGAGTTAACCATCCCAAAAATCTGGCGACCGAGAAAATCTGGTAGATAGTAAAGCCGCGTGGGTCATAGTTACGTCCGTAATTCTTTTGAGGAAAGGAAGCATGTCACAGAACACTTAGACATACACAAATATAATGTTGAGAATTAACAAACCACACAGCAGAAGACCAGCTTGAAAACCTCCAAAATGATGGATAACCTACAGTCAACAATAAGAGGACGTATCTAGTCGTGCGTAGGAGTAGAAGAAGAAGACCATAGCAATCTATACCAGTCATTTGTTGTAAAGTAAATCAAATTTACAGAAGGAACTTTTGATTTTTGTAAAAATTATCTAGTTGGGTAGGTTAATCTTCAAACTCTTAAGAAAATAATAACCAGATGTACGAATATCTGAAATAATTTGTCTTATTGCTGTCCCAGGTTTGTGTATCTTGGAAAGGCAATAAAGCTATGGCAGTGTTGGGTAATTTATATTGAAGTGAACCGGTGAGTATGTTTTTACAACCATTAAGTTTCTCTTTTACACCTGTAATAACTTTATTTGAAGAATTTTTCATAATTTTGATATAAGGCCCTGACTGCAGATTTATTATATCTTTTTTTTTCAATAACTCGGTAATGAAAATTTTTTATTCATATGATTAAATGTGTTCTAGTCCCCCTTCATATCCGAAAAAAAGCCATGTATAATTCAATTGTATTGTGCAATTCATCAACCGTAGCTTGGAAATTATACGGTCTGAAAACGATTTTTTTTCACGTGATAGGCGATTGAGTCACCACCCTTCCAACTCAAAGTTGTTAAAGTATGGCAATATTTTTTTGTTCGATTTCTTGTTTTTCTTTTGTTTGCTCATCACGAACGAAACGGGATATACTTGGTGAAGCGAAAATTCGTTCGATACTGTTCTGTAGTGTGTGCAAACGTTTGTTTTGGATGTATGGTTGAGTAGTTTTGTATTAAAGAAAGTATGTTTGAACTGTAGGAGTATGATAGATTGAGGGAAGAGTTGTGTCAACACGAATATAATGATGTTTTTGAAATTGAAATCATATACATAAAAAAGTAAGTAATGTAAAGTGAATGCTCGGGTATCCGTTTCTTGAGAATTGATCAAAATTTCGAATTTTCTCAGAATATATATGTCACATTTGGTTTATTTTTTCTTCCAATCTCATGAGATGTATGAAACAAAAATGAAAATAAGTAGGGAAGCGCCACAATGTGGTATATACACAGATTTCTAAATAGTAATTTCAGTTCAATGAACACTTGAATTACCCAATTTGTCTATCAGTACACTAACAAAACAATGAAACATAAATACCTTTATCCAATAAAAATAATAAGACATGCAAATGGAACATATAACCACATATTAAGTATTTATGATTAACCACTATAGAGGTTACCGACGATCTGTCACTTGAAAGCCAATATGGCGTCTGTGGGGCATATTCAACGTTTGCTGAGTCCTTCAAGACGCGGGCTACGCTGATTGCAGACGAACTCGCACCGCACTGATTACGATGTACGTACCTGTCATTTGGCTGTTCACTTTCTGAATCAGATGTGACGCACTTCGATCAGACTAGGGACACTGCGGACCGTGCCATCTATAGAACCTGTCGAGTAACTAAAATCGGTAGATAATTCCAAAAAATTAATGAAAACTGTAACGTCGTTAGTAATCAAACTTTATTGATTTTTCTTACTGCGTATACGTGATGTCATATTGCTCGTCCCAACAGGTTATCTGTTATAATGTTATCGTTTCTTAGTTCATGTGTTGAAGTTATTATAAGGTTTCGGTATTTTGGTGTATTTTTTAATTACTATAGTGTAATATTTATCTGTTGTTTCGTTGCATTATTGTTATTAATTGAAAAGACACTGCCAAAGTGTATTCTGAAGGAGCCTTAGAAGTGTTGTACTCGGTAAGTTTTATTGAAAAAATTTGAGCATTTTTTGTTTCTCAATTAATAACCATTACCTTTATTTTTATAAAACACAGAATTTTTAGTAATTCAATCGACAACTTTAGAGATCATGGTTGTTTTTTACATTAGCTAAACTGAAAATTGTTGCGTTACTAAAGTAAATATTTATTTTTACAGTTTTGTTCCTCCAACCCTGAAAGATAAAATTAATATGGCTGAAACGCAGTGGTGATAAATCATTAAATTTGTCGACGAGGAAACGATTGAGGGTATGTTCCTTTCATTTTCAAAAACAAACAGTGTTTCTTTAGATTTGAGAAAGACGAATTGAGGTTATTAAGACAGTTTGATTTGCCTTCCCATATGAGTGGAAATTAATAAAAATTGATGGTAAGTTTTATTGTATTCAATATAGCATGCTATAATTTTGGACATTTTAAAATGTAAATTGAGTGAATGAAAAGACGAGTAAGGATGTGTAATTTTATTAAAATTCCAGCTAAGCGATTTCAGCCATTCTCAAAGCTATCGTCAATAAAAAAACATAATAATGATCTGGGTTTTATTTTATGTTATAGCTATTCCCTCTACCAGCTATGGGATGGAAGGTATTGACCCCTTGCCGATTTTCATATATAGCCCATGCTATGACAATTTATGGGAAATGAAAGTGAGTATTAACTTTTGTTGAGGCATTACGTCTAAGCATTTGGTCTAGCGGTAACCAAAAATTCAAAATATCCAATGAAGTCAAAAAAAAATATAAATAAAAAAATAATTAAAAACCCGAAAAAATCAAGAATTCCTAAAAAAATCGAAAACTCCAAAAAAAGGAATTCAAAAAAACCAAAAGAATTTAAACATTCAACATTCAAATATTTTTTGATATTTTTTTGCCTTATTACAAAAACATGGGTAAACCTATTATTTCAATAGTGAGCACATTTTGTTTTCCTTTGTTGATATAAATTTTCAAACATTTTTGTGAGTGTACTTGAAGAAGCTCAACCAGAAACGAGAAAGGACTTTCACAAGACGGTGAGATTTTTAACAGACCTTAAGAAACAGTCATACGTTGTCAGGAGCTGCAGAGTAACTTAAACTGCCTTATGCGATGGTTTCATAAGAATCGAATGCTTTTAAATGTAAAAATATATAAATATGCAATATACAAGGTTTAAGCTTGTGATATAAACCTATTTAATACTTCCAGTACAAAAATAAAGATGTGTTTTGAGTGGAAATAAGTTGTTCGATATATTATATTAAATTTTATACAGTAACAAGTGCACTCTTATATGTAATTACTTGGCACCTTGTAATTACAGAGCTGGGCAGTATATAACAACTTTTCCTTTAAAAGTATTTTAATTACTTTTGTTCTAACATTCATAGTGATTGTACTCCAAATGTTTTCTTTCACAGAAAATTGCCAAAAATAGTAGTTAACTACTCATTGCTAACACTTTTTTTGATTAAGTAGCAGTTATACTCCAGTTGTTTGTTCAGCTCCGTATGTTTATAGGAGTATAATAATAAATAAATAAATTAATATAAACATATCATAAATAATTTTCTACTTTTATCTTGATTTAACATCATTTAAAAATCTAATGATAATGAATTTTTTAATTCTTGCAATGTTTTTACATTATAGTTTATTTATTGCCATCCTGTTTGTTGAGAGAAGTACTTTGTGAAAGAAATTATTTGTTGTGTATTTTTATACCAAAATAAATAAACTGTTTATATGATTACTGTTTTATTTTTTCCAATTTAATTAACCATTTTTGGTCCATCATCTGATATTTCATTTAATTTAACTCAACATCTAATCATTATTGAGTTAATGGAGTTAAATTGAATGAAATTTCAAATGATGGACTATAAATGGTTATTTGGAAATTAAATAATTACAAAACAGTAAATTTGAATATACCGCCAAAATCTAAAATTACAGAAATCTTTTTAACATCACTCAATTGTTTAGTCGACAGGCTCTTTAGATGGCGCCACAATCAGTGTGGGTTATCTGTGACTTCGATCACGATTGCGAATCTCGTACCTGTCCGGAGTCGACTGTCTAAATTCGGAATAAATATTACTATCGCAGATGGAACGACTTCGACTTTGTGAAAGATTCTTTCGTTTGTCTCTGTTTATTTCCCTTTTTAAGGTTTCTAGGCGTTGAAGAAGAAATTTTATTCTCCTTATGCCCTTATTGTTACGAAATAGCACCCTGGTACCGTGAATCCGACTCTGCCTAAGCCATGTGTGGAAGTTAAACTTTTGGCGAATGCGCTGAGATTTCTTCGAACTGTTTACCAATATTTTTTGCGACTATTCTCATATAGATATTTCCAGTCTTATCTAGACAGTTCCAGGGGGCATTTGTTTTTGTGTAAGCCGTAACGTAGAATTATCCAGGAAAAAGGGCAATTGATATATAAAGACTTCCGACCAGCGGCAGAAGTCAGTTTATAATTTGATCTCGTGTGATAAACAGTGAACAAGTAGTAAATTGAGTAAATAAACAGTAGTGTAGTGTTTATATAAATTAGTGTAAGTGGATATACTGTGTATATAATAAATTAGTGATTAAATAGATTAAGTGAGTAGTGTGTATAAATTTATCCCACCCATCGTAATAAAAACTTTCAAATACATATTGAAAACATTACATTGGTGTCAGGTATGGGGTAATATAAATAATTATCTACGTAAAAGTGGCCAAGAGACTAAGTGACCTGAAAGTAACAGAGCTAAAGGCAAAATTGGAAAATCGTGAGTTGGAAACGTCCGGTAAGAAAAGAGAATTAGTAGAAAGACTTAAAGTGGCACTGGAAAATGACGGTTTCGATTCAGAAACATTGTTATTCAAGGTCGACACTTCCATCTTAATTTCGTCAATTTCTAATATAATGAACGATATTTCTGCCATGGAAGAGATTTCAACAAATATGAAAATAGTATAATAAGTACCAAGTGTCAAAAAGGTTACTTTAGTCACGAGTTTTACTAGGCACGAGTGGAGCGAAGCGGAACGAGATATTTGTGAAACAAGGGACGTTTTCAACACGAGGTGCTTACTATACTTTTTTGTCGTCCGCAGGAATGAAATAATAATAATAATAATAATTTAATAATTTGCGTGAAATCATCTATGGTTAGTTCTTCATCATTATAGCAATGTATTGTTTGTATTACTTTTCCGCCCAACCTTCCTATATGCGAGAAAAGTATTGGTTTACCCACAAAAAAGTTGGAATTTCGAAAAATTTTTTGAGTTATTTTTACGTTTTCCATCAACAACAACACGAAAAAATGGTTTTTAGAACAAAAATCCTGTGTGTATGTCGTCGTCGTTGTCGTCGGCCACTTTTCCTTACATATTTGGTAGCACGATACAGCCTCCGGAGTGCAAAAAGTCAGCAATTTTATGATTGAATATTGTTAAGGACATGTCACAGATCAACCCTGTCGATTTTCAATTTCCCAGAGCCAGTAAAACGGGTACTATGGTACTTGAAGTACGATATTATGTCATTTTTTGAGTAAATTCAGTTTGTTAGCACGATACAACCTCCGGAGTTCAACAAGTCACCAATTTTATGATTGAATATTATTCAGGACGTCTCACTGATGAGCTCTATTGATATTCAGCTCACCAGAGCCAATACAACAGGTGCTACAGTACTTTAAGTACGATATTTTTGTCAATTGTGGAGAAGTTTCAGTATGTTAGCACGATACAGCCTCCGGAGTATATAGAAGTGACCAATTTTATGATTGTATATTATTCAGGGCGTCTAAAATATGAACCCTATTGATATTCAGCTTATAAAAGCTAGTACAACGGGTTCTATGGTACATGAAGTACCAAATTTTTTGTCATTTTTGGAGAATTGTCAGTTTGTTAGTACCATATAGCCTCCAGAGAGTATACGATTGATCAATTTTATTAATGAATATTGTTCAAGGTGTCTCACAGATGTACCCTATTCATTTTCAGTTGACTAGAGCGAGTACAGCGGGTCCTATAAATCCAGATATACTAAATTTTTGGTTATTTTTGAAGAAGTTTCAGTTTGTTAGCACGATACATCCCCCGAAGTGTATATGTTACCGTGAAAGACCGAAACTAGTGAATGACAACATTCGCCGGTGGATGTCAACAAATGTCAAATGCCTTGGTGAAAGTCCGAACATTTCTTAATTCTATTATACATTCGGACTTTCACCGGTATATGTCGACAAACACAAATGAGGTCTGGTGAATCTCGGACACTGCAGGTCGCGACAAGTTTTTAGACGGTTCCAGCCCCTTGTTTCAGTTAGCTTTGTCTTCGTCAGTCCAACGCAACGTTTGACAGCGCTCCCTAACCTAATTTAATTTTTTTATTAGAAATTATAATTTGTATTCAATGGCTACTACAGTGAATCGTGATTAGTTTTTTGAAAAGTTACATGCCTTAATTGGAAGTAAACGAGAAGACAATTGTTTTTATTTTTCACAAGAAAAGTACTCTAAAATCGTTTCTGAAGAATTTCTGCTAAAAGTGAGTGTAGTACACCTTTGGACTACAGACGTTTAAAACGTTTTGACATTTTAAAAGTTAGTGATGAAGAAAAGTTAATTGTGCCATGAAAACCAGGAGAAACAAATATCCAGTATTATGTCACTAATGATGAGTTGTTTACAATACTTTCTGAAACTCACATAAGAACAGGCCATGGAGGAAGAACACGAATGCTTAAAGAATTGAAAGTTAGATACAAAAATATTACTTATGAAGTTGTAATGTTGTATTTAAATTTGTGTGAACAATGTCAAATGAAACATAGTGCGCCTAAAAAAGGTATTGTTGTGAAACCAATGGTCAGTTCCGAATAGAACTCTAGATGTCAAGTCGACTTGATAGACTTGCTATCACACAGAGATGGCGATTACAAGTTTATAATGGTATATCAAGATCATTTAGCCAAATTTGTCCAGTTACGACCTTTGAAAAGCAAGAGAGCGGAAGAAGTAGCATATCACCTTCTCCAAATTTTTTTTAACATTTGGTGCTCCCGCTATATTGCATTCGGATAATGGCAGAGAGTTCAGTAATCGAGTCATATCTGAACTATGGCTATGTGGAAAGATTTTAAAATAGTGCACGGAAAGCCTCGTCACTGTCAAACACAAGGCTCAGTTGAAAGAGCTCATCAGGACATACAAAATATGTTAACTGCTTGGATGCAAGACAATGATTCAAACAAGTGGTCAGAAGGTTTGCCGTTTGTCCAATTCGCCAATAACACAACTTATCACGAAGGAATACGCCAGAGTCCTTATGAAGCCCTGTTTGGCGTTAAACCAAAAATGGGTTAAATGGGTTAAAACATTGAGACCGAAGAACAGCTAGAAGCTTATGTTGAGGAAATTTTGGGTAGTGACCATATTGAAACAGACATGGATAATGAAAATACCATTGGAGCTGATCCGCAACCTGGCACGTCTTCATCTCAAGCACTGACTGATCCGCCACTCAACACATCTTCATCTCAAACACTGACTGATCCGCCACCTAACACATCTTCATCTCAAGCACTGACTGAACAACACGAGCTTATTTCTTTAAAAAGAGTAGCTGTAAAAGAGAATCTTCTACTTCAAGCAACAAAAAAAAAGTTTCCTCCTGCCCAAATCGGTGATACCGTAAAAATTCAAGTCCCTGATGTGGACCGTGGTCGTACAAACCCTCGAAATGTGTTAGCGGTTGTTGTTGGAATAGAGGATTCAGACTTTTATAGATTAGCTAACAGAAATGGTACCTTGAAGCAGCTTTTCACCCGTAATCAATTCGTAATATGTGAAGAAAAGTTACTTTCCATGGACGAAGTTTCAACAAAAGAAATGTCGCTAAGAGAAGCAGCTTCTGCTAATTCAAAAAGTGGGGGGCAAGGCTATACACGTTGTAACTGCAAAAGGAAGTATCACACGACTAAATGCAGCTGTAAAAGCAAGGAACTTTTGTGCAATTCGAAGTGTCACGGTAGTTCAAGTTGCTGCAATAAATAAGATATTGTTCTTATTTTTTATATATCATTTTATATTTTCATGTTATACTGTTTGTTCTGAGTTCAACAAAGTCCATTTCCCATATTATTTTAATAAATAAAGACCTATGGATTTTTTTTGTTTTTATTTCAAAAAAAAAAATTCTTTTAAACATACACCATGAGTACATCCTGAATGTCGACAATCGCCGGTGTAAGTTAGAAATAATTAAATTTCAACAATATTTCGGACATACGTCAAGCAACGTTGAGAATGTTGACATTCCCTGGTGTATCTCGACATTCACCAGATTTCGGTCTTTCACGGTAACATATACTCGTACAAAGAACATTTTTATGATAGAATATTGCTCAAGGCCACAGATGCGGAAAAGTTAGTTTTAATCTTTGAAACCGTTCATTTTTTACTTATATTTATAACATGACGAACGATGGCTGGCTGACTCACATATCAAATGACACAGAACAACAAAACTGTCACGGAAAATGGAGTTTAACATACGAAAGCTACTCTTGATGTGACGTTTAAAAGACAAAAGATTAACGAGATGTGACTTTTCGCATTTTAAACACTAGTGTTTAAAGAGTCGTTTTGCGCATGTCAAACCCGTGTTTTAGATGCGTGTTTAGTAACGGAAGTAGAGAAACGATATTTCTGCCATAAAGAACGATTTTTCTGCTATGAGGTACGACATTTCTGTCGATATCTTATCATTGAAAACCGACATTGCTGCTGACGTCGAAAATAAAATCTCGTCTCTAAAATTGTATATTGAGAATAAGATGACAACGATGAAAGAGAAAATAAAATCAGACATTGGAAATAGAATGACAACGATAGACGTGAAAATCAAGAAGTTAGAGAGGAATATGGTAGATTTAAGAACACAAGATACGCCAGCAGACGAATATATAAAACCCTGCAAGCCAGAAACACAATCCAAGACAGAAGATATTGGCAGTTTTACCCGAGTCAAGGCCCCAACGGTTGTGGACCAATTAGGTAAAACAGTTTGAAGCAGCAGCTAGTGTGAATAATTGGTCCGACAGGGAGAAGGTAGTAAACTTAAACATCGCACTTCGGAGAGATGCCTTAGATGTACTTCAGACGATACCCCTGGAAGAAACGGTTGACTTCGAGCAACTGAAGAACATGGCCATGAACATCTAGAATATTTGTACCAATCCCAGCTGAAGAACCGAAGGCAGACACGCCAAGAAGCCCTTCAAGAGTATGAAGTGGATTAGATTTAGATTCAGAATTTTAACGGGGTTACAGTGCACTCAAACCAAAGGTTTATTGTGCCCCCCTATCAGAGCTGTTCTCGCTACTACTACAGCTCGCCTTCCAGTTCCAAGGTTCTAATGAACTCTAGTATTTGGGACGGCTTCAACGAGGCTAGGTCCTCACTCTTATAAGTTTCTTGTCCGAAGCATTCCTTGCGTTGGCTTGCAATGGCGAGGCATTCCAGAGCTAGGTGATAAGGAGTTTCATCCTCCTCCCCACAGAATCTACACTCGTCAATCTCTGCTACACCTATTCTCATTAAGTGCTTCCTAAGGCGTCCTGTAAGAAAGCCCGTGAGGAGATGTAGCTTATCTTTACTGAGGTCCAAATATTTTTTGGATCTAGCAGTGTCAAAGTGGATATAGCCCGACTAGTTGGATTCGCTTATCCATCAGCACCATAGAACATGATGGAATGTCTGGGGATCCAGGCCTTTATTGATGGCTTACGTGACCCCAATATGCAGAGGACGCTTCGTTTAGCCCACCTCAAAACATTAGTTGACGCATTGACAGCTGCTCTTGAATATGAAGCAGCAACGAAGCTTCGGGTTATAACAAAGTTAGGACTCCCGAGAAGAAGGGGACGAGGACAGGTTTGACCAGATCGCCAGCTTGATAAAAAGTATGATTGACAAGAAACCGAAAAAGATCAGATACTAGAATTGTGGCGATCTAGAGCATGTACGCAGTTCGTGCTAGTGCTCCAGGACTTCTGCAACTCAAGAAATCCAGTAACAGGGGATATCAGACAGGGGTGAACATAGAGCTGATGTGAATCACCGAAAATCCGACTCTCTGCCAAGACGGTCATGCCCTGTTGATTATTCTCACTGCATAAGTCGAAATCTATGGAAGTTGCAGTTTCAAGAATTACGGTAGTCAACGACGGATGGTCACCCACCAGGATCAGAGATCAGGAGAATGATCCTCACCTAAAGAAGGTACGACAATGGAAGGAAGAGGATCGGCGACCTATCTGGCAAGAAGTGTCAATATTTTCACCAATACTAAAGGCATATTGGGCTCAGTGGGACTCCTTTGTCCTGGAAGAAGGCCTGTTGAAAAGAATCCTTGAGAACTATAATGGTTCCGAGGAGAGAAGACTGATAGTTATCTCGAGAACGAGAGTAGCAGAGATACTGAGAAAGTAACACGACAGTCCATCGGGAGGTCATTTGGGAGTGAACAAAACACTTCAGCGAGTCTGTGAAAGGTTTTATTGGATAAACAGCTCCGACGATGTGAAGGACTGTTGTAAGAAATGTACTACTTATGTTACGAGAAACAATATAATGTTGCAAGCCTTCTCGAAAGGATTGCTTTATACATCGCTGGACCATTTCCAACGACAGGATTCACTTTTATGCTTGCGTGGCTTATAACCTTGCTTTTACAATACACAGTTACTAGAAAGACGCACTGAAATCGAATGAAGCAAGAATCGTCTGTGAAGAATATAGAGGGTAGGTAACGGTAAATTCTCTCTCTAAACACAGTGAAGGGCATTGCGTTGGAACCGATACTACAGGGTGATTCACTGATATCTGAAGGATCGTTAGACGTTGTGCAATTAAGGTATAATGTAAGCAATACTGGAACTAATACAGTTCTCTGTGGCAAACCGTACGTGTTCATTACTAAAAGTATTATTTATTTTTAGCATTTGTTTACGATTGGACAAGTAATCTGCGAAAAGTTCATTAGGTGTCCCTCTTACCCCTACTTCCCCCAACGCTACGAACATCTGTATATGATCTACAGTTTCAAAAGCACTGGCAAGATACAGGAACACGCACAGAACTGGTTCACATCCCTTCCAGATATCCAGTAATGCCATCAACTAATTTACTGATAGCATCCCTCGTGGACAAGCCTTCTCTGAAACCATATTGCTTTTCAGACAGTATGTTATTATCATTGAGGAATGTCATTAATTTCATCTTTAAGATTTTTTCGGATATTTTAGCAAGGTTTGTGATAAGTGAGATTGGTGTATAATTATTCATATTTTTTAAATCTTCTTTTTTGTAGTTGCACGTATGCGTATAAATAATAGTGAAATGTAGAGGTATCTCTCGCTCTTATACTGGGTTTAGGGATGTCTTAGGATTAATCTGAAAACTGTTACAAATTTATTATTTGAAAACATACGTGAATGTCAGACTCTAAACTCTAACGCGCATGAGCATATTCATTGAGTTAGTCAAGGTATTAGACCAGGAGTTAGTGACAGATTTTCGGACATGATTTCTTACAGTATGACTCTACGAGTATATTGAGGTATGTATATTCTAACTAGAATAATTCATACATTTATGAATAATTCCGTGTTTCTTATATATAAGAAAAAAATTCACTGGATGTTTCTAATGCGAGGTGCCCTTGGACATGTACAAACGGTACGCAATTTTTTTTAGCTAAAGTATAGCAAAAACATGTAAGACTACTCAATGGCAGACGTACCCGAAGCTACCCCATGAACTCACGCAAACGGTATGCTGACTTTCCCAGTGGATTTTCCATTGAATTTAATTTTTAAGCACATGGCAGCCTACTAGAAATCGTATAAAAAACAAAAGTTAACCAACTTTGTTTTTGATTATATTTCTAGCTGAACTTCGTCGACTGGCGTAGACATTCAACTATATACATAATCTTAATTTGATAATGGATGGTGGACAGACGTAAGGATAGTGCTATACTCTGTGTAAACAAGAACGTCAAAGCCATTGGCTACAGCAAGGGTAACGGCTATATTAAACTTACTTTGGAAAAAATAGTAATTTTCAGCTGTTACATTCCACCAAATTTGACGAATAATGAGTATAGTCTGAGACTAGAACAGTTAGAAGTGAGGAAATCTGGAAAGAAAGTTATTCTGGCAGGAGACCTAAATGCCAAATCGCCCTTGTAGGGCGCGCCGGTTACAGACGCACGAGGTGAAATTCTTACAGAATGGACCGCAAGTCTTAATCTACAAGCGGCAAATGAAGGAAATGTTCCAACTTTTGTAAGAGGTGAATCCCGTTCACATATTGATGTTACATTTGCAACAGAGAACATGATTAGAAACATTAAAGACTGGAAGATTCTGGATGAGGAAAGTCTTAGTCTACACAAATATATCACCTTTGAAATTGAGAGCACCAAAATTAGACCAAGACTTCCAGAACCAGTTAGATGCTGGTTCAATAAGAAGGAATTCCACAAAGAACTCGACAAAAGGAGAGATTATATCAGAAACACAGAAACTCTCATTTCCAGTGTGAAAGCGGCACAAGAACAAAGTAGAAGGTATCGTAACGTGAGGAAAATCCAGCCATACTGGTGGAATGAAGACATACAGGAAACCAGAAGCAGAGCAAATCAAATTAGACGACAAATAGTTAGAAATCATATACCTCCAGAGCTATCTTAAAGAAGTCCGGGAAATACTCAATAAGGAAATCATGAAATCAAAAAGGGAATGTTGGCGGAATCTTTGTGTCTACCTTGAGAACGATATCTGGGGCGCTGGATATAAAATAGCCTCGAAAGGGCTGAAACATTTTCAAAGCCCCTACACTCTGGCAGATGAGGAAAAGGAGAAGAAAATTCGAAAATTATTTCCGGAGAGCAATGAAACACTAATAATCCGAACTCTAGTCCAGAATTGTCCGCAAATCAATGATATGGAAATTGTGTCCGCGGGAGAGAAACTAAAACCAAAGAAATCGCCAGGTCCAGATGGCATAACTCCAGAAGCTGTTAAAGAAGTAATTAAGTAGAATGCTAATACGGTCAAGAACATCATGAACACCATTTTAATACATTAAAGTATGGCCAAATCATGGAAAACCACTAAGGTTAGGTTAATACCAAAGGGAAAATTAGATGAACAAGGCAACATAACATTCCGTCCAATTTGCCTAAAGGATACCTTCTGTAAAATCTTCGAGATAATTCTCAGGGACAGACTAGAGAAGGAATTGGAGGAAAAGCACGGTCTATCTGATAGGCAGTTTGGATTTCGTAAAGGGAAATCAACGATACAGGCGGTAGAATGTGTAGTCCATAATGAAATTGACTGTCTCGACCCTTACTTCGTGGAATATGCTCATATTAGTGTTTTTAAATGAAACTCAAGGTCTCTAGTTAATTCCACAATATAATACAAGTTATTGAAAATTCTAAAAAATTGACAATTGTTTCGATAAATTGTCAATTATTTAGAATTTTCAATAACTTGTATTATATTGTGGAATTAACTAGAGACCTTGAGTTTCATTTAAAAACACTAATGTAGTCCATAAATTATCTAGCAAAAAGTGGACCACACTTATTGCCATCGACGTGAAAAATGCTTTCAACACAGCCACATGGAGAATAATAGGGGTCAGTCAGTACATCGTTCGACTGATCGAGAATTACTTCCAAGGAAGGGAATTAATAACTGACCGGACAAAGAAGATGAAGACATTTGAGTACCTCAAGGTTCCGTAATTGGTCCAACCCTATGGAATGTTATGTACAATTCAGATCTAGAGATTGAAGTTACGACAGGTTGCTGCATCGTAGCGTATGCAGACGATCTCGTCATAATAGTAACAGCAACCACTGCGGATGAGCTAATACGAAAGGCAAATATCACACTGCAACCCATTGCCAATTGGATGGAACCCAATAAACTGAACATAGCTCCAGGGAAAACCGTGGCGATTATTCCAAAAGGCAAACGAGACAAGAGCAATGTTATTTTTAAAATGGAAAACTCATCTATAAATCCGGTGAAGTCGATGAAATATCTCGGATTCTGGCTCGACGACAAATTAAGCTTCAAGACCCATGTAGAAAAAACGGCCGAAAAGGCTACAAAAGTTGTAAGCAACCTTCAAAAAATAATGCCGAATGTTAAAGGACCAAGTTATGGTAAAAGAAGACTATTGAATGGAGTAGTGAATTCGACTATACTATATGGGCCCTCAATATGGGTTAATATCCTGAGACTAGCTAAATATAAAGATATCGTGGAAAAAAGCAACAGAAAATGCTTCTGAGAACTTGTTCAGCCTTTAAGACAACCTCCACAAAGGCCCTACAAGTTATAGCCGGAGAACTGCCAATATATTTGTTAGTAAGAGAAAGGGCTCTAAATTGGGAACATAGAGAAGAAAACCCATCGTCAAGAATAGGGAGAATAAGAGCACAGATGATACAAGAATGGCAGGACGAGTGGAATCAGGAAACTAGAGTTGCCCAATGGACCAAACGGTTAATACCCAACTTAGAGACGTGGATTGCATGTTAGCACAGAACTACTAACTACTACCTGACGCAAGTACTATCAGGACATGGAATTTTAAAAAAATACGCACACAGATTTAAGAAAAGCAGAACCTCTAGATGCAACTACTGCAAAGACATTGATGATGCTCTGCATACCTTATTTGAATGTCCAAAGTGGGAAGATATAAGATATCGAATCTACATAAAACTGGAAACAGATCTAACACAAGATAACCTAATTCAGTGCATGACACGAGTAGCAAAAAACTGGCATATTTTTATGAAAAGTATGGAGAAAATATGAAAACAAAAGAGATTGACGAACGAATTAGATGAGATAGTAAAATTTTTCTGGCAGTGCCAGGCACATGAAGTTATCACCTCAACCGAGGTGGGTTCCGGTGACTGGTACAACGAGCAACGTGAGGTTTGGTGATTAGGCAGAGACTGGCACCTTGAGAACTCTGAGTCCCACACACCCCTTAACGGGAGAACATGAGTTTCCTCACTAAAAAAAATCTTAATTTGACAAAATTAATGTCGAAATTAATGATTTATTATGTACAAATTTACAAGAATGGTACAAAGTTACGAATGCTGAACTTCGGTGGTCTCAGATCGGAAGACACTTTATGTTTTGATTTGATGAATATTCACTTGGCTCGTATAGAAACTAAGTAACGATGTGTTTGACTTTGAGTGAAGTTACTTCGATATGTAACGAAGACTCGATGAACTCGATTGAGTGTTGAACTGAGTTATGAACTAACTTGAGTATTGAATTGATTTCGAGTATTGAACTCGCTTCGATGAGTAGTAGAACTGATTTCGTTTTCGAGTTGTAAGCTCGCTTCGATGAGTATTAAAAAACTGATTTCTACACGTAGTAAGACGTGTTGAATAGAAATCTGCAAGGGGCGTGTTTACACGTGGATTGGGTTGACCAAACGGAAATAAACATTTCCTATTGGCGAGTATCATTTGACTCGTCGGGTTCATCGACAAGAATCAACAATGGACGCCTCCAATAGATACTTCAATGTCTATTGAAGAGTCCAGCAGCAATTGTAACCTTTTTACTCAGAAACGTTATTCAAACATTTCTTACAATCTTCCGAAAATAGACCATAAAAATTCACGCACAAAGTGACAATAAGTTGCAATTATAGTCTTGCTTTAGGATTATTACAATACAGATAATAGTGCGTGACATTTTCCTAAATTTAAACTATAGGATTTCAAACACAATGCGACAATATGTCGACTTCCAAAATGTGTTCTTTCAATACTCAAACAAAACTATTTACAATTATTATTGCAAAACGTGATATTTTGAAGGTATTTAACAAAAGCTGCGAATAAAGTGTAACTACCCTTTGAATTAATAACAATACAAAAGGTCTATCAATTCTTCAACACATTTTTACAGCGCTAGCAACTCAAATGAATTTACGCTTTAAATATATACAATGACGAAAAGAAGTAACATACATATTATTAAAAGCATCCTAAACAATATAATTCAAGATTTTCTAATCTTGAACAAACTTTTATATCATATAACGAACGTGGAATGATTTATTAATGTATGGCTCATTATCCTCATAAGATCTACACCTCAACATACTCCAAGAGTCAAACTGTAAAAAACGTCCGAAAATCTGTCACCAGATCCCGGTCTATATGCAACACCTTACTATAGTGAAAATGCATACAAAAATGTATAGTCTTCATACTTTAACATATGTTGGGAATGATTTGGTTTTTACTTTATTACATCAAACTGTTCAACAAAACCATGTTCAGTCGATGTGGTTGGTTATCGAGTCTTCGATAATTTCCCTATATGGTCAATCCCCATGTGGTCTAACTGAGAATCTACATACAACTTCGTACAGCAACGAATATCATATCTTCAAATATCTATATATACTATATCCAACCGAGTTTCCATGAAAAGCAATTTCCAAAATAGGAAAAATTATGAAGGTACATCTACGTTCATACTACACATGTTATATCTCCATTTCGTCGTCGAAATAGGACCATCAAATTTTAGTTTGTCTCCGTAATAACGACACTTTATCCCGCAAGAGTCCACGATGGCCGTAACCGAGGAGAATATAAGATCCTCTACCCCATCGAATTTTCATATAAACACAACGTTTATTTATAGTAAAGTAGCTTATGTCGTTGTTTTGAACCTTGAAAATGGTGTTTTACCCACATCTATTGGAAGAAAATATATTTTGATTTAATGAAAGTGCTGTTCGTACATAAAAGAACGAAGTTACAACTTTTTAATAATTTTAATTGTATATAAAAGTAAATACATTCCAATTCTTACATGCTCATCAGTTTTAATAACAAAAAACAATTGAAATAAATCTACAAATACCAAAAAACCCCAGAGCCTTCAAAAATTAATTTTTTTTGTATTTCTTCCGTATAAGTAACGTTGCTCATTGTTGATCACATCTTACCTGAATACCTTCCTCTGGCTGTTTTGAATATGTTCCTGTTTTTTGCCATCTTTCTCGTTATCATTTTTACATCAATATCAATATTTTTGAGTCCGCATAATATTTGTTTTATTTAGTGTGTACTTAATTTTTATTGAGTTATGTACCATCAATTCATTAATTATCTCTGTCGTCATACTTCAGATATTATTTTTATAAATTATACACGTGATTAGCTTGGGCGGGTCGCTAGCAATTATATAATTGGTTTAATGAGCTTCCTAATTATGGACTATCAGTATTTTGACGTTTGAAAAATGATTTCACTGGCGAATAATTCGACAAAATTTATCCGCTTCACTGTTATTCCATAAAATGTCTATAAAATAAATTATCCGGATCTCCATCTCCATTTTCTGCAAGGACAAAAGAGATATATTCCTGTTTCTCGTTCGAGACTACTTTACCATCCAAAGTTACACGATTTAGACTGCTTCTCGGAAAGTGGCTGCTTGATGCATGCCCTTCTCACATAAATTGGAGTTTCTCTTGTGTCTTAGATTTAGATAACTCCTCCCATTGCTTGTTTCACATCTTCCAAGCTCTACCATGTTAACTGTTTCATTATTACTTAACCCTAATTCCAACTACAGAAAGAAAATGTTTTGTCGTAAGAATGAATTTTGTTAAAAAGGCAAGCAATGTTTCCAATTACATTGAAATCTTCTACTAAAAGTTTTTTGTACAATGTTACATCACATACCTATTATAATGTACATTTTTTTATAAAAAACATCAAATCAAAAATGGGGAGTCGATATTACAAGAATTGACGTCGGAGTGCCCAAGCAATAGCTAGACATCGCAGATGTATAGAGTTTATATGTGGTCATAGCTCCAAGCTTCACGCGAGTACTGTGGTGTCTGTGTGTTGATAGGACTTAAGGGTGTGAATAATAAATAGTAAGGGAGCTGAAAGTGATGATAGTGTATAGGTAAGTGCTTTGATCACTTTAAGACAGTTTCTGGAAAGCGAATGACTAACTTAACCATATAACATTTTCTTATAATAAACATGAAATTAAAAATTGGGAGCCGATATTACAAGAAGTGACGTCTTAGTCCCTATATTTCTGTCGGCAGCAGTAACTAGACATCGCAGATGTATACAGTTTTTATGTGGACATAGCTCCAAGCTTCACGCTATTACTATGGTGTTTGAGCGTTGATAGACGTTAGGGTGTGATACGGGGGTTGAAAGTAATGAGAATGTATGGGTGAATGCTTCGATAACTTTCAGATAGTTTCTGGAAAGAGAATGGCAACTTAGTCAAATGGATCAATGTTCCATGTCTTATACATTATTAGAATTGCCTACTCTATCAGGATATACAAATTTCATATCTTTAATGTTTCTCCTTTTCGCTCGTCTTCTTCAAATAAATTCACGGAGGTGGAGATCTAAATTTCCTCTTGTCGCCATCTCAAGTGCCTTGAACTCGATGCAACGTTTTGAGTGTAGTCTCCAGTATTGAGATCAACAAAATTTACGAAATTATTCACAGTGAAGTGTATATATCATTTTTGTTACTTATATTTGGATTTTTGTTAAGGGATTAACTCAAAAAGTTAATCAAAATATCAAAATGTTGATCAAATTATCAAAAACAATCAAAGACTTGCCAAAAACAAACAACAAAACCAAATGTAGGAATGAACTGAGAAATTTTCGTAATTCCAGCCAGAATATGCGAGATAGTTATGTATAGAACAGTGAAAAAATAAATAGCAGTAATAATATTTTAACATTATTATAATGTTGAAGTAAATATAAAATAACCTATTATTTCGTGTTCTATGGGATTGTGATCATACGCCACTAGTACGGCGTTTATTTTTATATCCGTGAATATTCTTAATTTATCAAAGAATTAAATATCTTTTTCTACGTCCATGTCTGTAAACGTCAAAAATCGCACTGTCAACATTCCTTGTAAATGACATTTAACAATAACATGCACGTAATGAGATCTCATAACATACACGTGCGTTTTGAGAAGAAAACTTAAACTTCTTGGTTTAATTAAATTACAATCAAATTTTTATTTACGTAAGACTTTATTTGGTCTATTTACATAAATTTAGTCAATTAAAAAACATAAAACCTTTTAGCATTAGCGAGATTTATTTAGGATTGAAAGAGTGATGCCCCTAAATGTAGGCAGCACATCATGCAATTTCTTTAAAAATAGGACACGTTTTCTTAAGTAGTATGCTATGAAAATAAACGTGTAGTCATTTATATTGTCAGTTTCTTGAACAAAATATAATACAATTATAAATAACCGGTCATCACCATTAAATAATAAAGCACAATCGATTTACAATAATTGTTCAATTGTTATTAACAACTATTATGATAAAGTTTAAATGATTGCGATGTTTTTTACTTAATGGAAGAAAACGAATGGGCGTAGAAAAAGTATAGTACGTTACACGAGTTGTGAGCCCATTACGCACTCATGAAATTTATGCACTCGCCGCTGCGCGGCTTCGTGCATAAACTTTTTCATTTCGTGCGTAATGGGTTACTTACAACTCTCGTTACGTAATATACTATTACCTACGACCACCCCTGTAAGTAGTCAAAAACACACAGTCGACAATCAATGTAAGACGTCTATTACGCACGGCTGTAAAGTAAATCGCACGGCTTCCATAGCAACCACTTAGCAACTGTCAATAGACGTAGCCATTTTATTCAAAATTTATTACTTGAATATTAAACGTTTACTTTTATTCTATATATAAATGGTAGATCACATTTATCAGATATGAGATTGCATTTAATACTAAGAGTTATTTGGAATTATATGATAATTGGTTCCGTTTCATTAAATCCGCATCTTTTAGCTGCCATCTCATATTAGTAAACAATAGTATACACCAAGCGACTAAAGTGGCCCATTTAATGCCGCGGGTGGTGTTTGATTTCTGAGGGAAGTAATCCACCTAAGAGATTAATGTCACTTTAGTCGAGAGGTGTATACGCTATTGTATGCAATTCCGGTATTTCTACATACTTTTTAATAAAAATAAATACTACTTAGGATGGACTTTTACGAAACTTGGCTGGGCATCGAGGGTGAACTTCTAAGATGCTTGGCTGGGCATCGAGGAGCGACTTTTATAAAACTTGGCTGGACATCGAGGATGTACGTTTTTATTTGTACCTTAAATCCCTTAATAAGATTATAAATACAAGTACAAGTGGGTCGTAGATAAAGTATAGTACGTAACTCGTGTTGTAACGCATTTTACGCACTCACGGAATTACGCACTCGCAGCTACGCGGCATCGTGCGTAACTTTTCCGTTCGTGCGTAAAATGCTTCTTACAACACACGTTACGTAATATACTATTAATTAACGAAATCTATATAAACCAACGCAGTAATATGGTAGCAATTAATGGTGCTAAATTTCTTTCTAAAAGTTGAAGTGTAAGTGCAATAAGTGCAATAGAAACTAATTTACCGTGAGTACAAAACTTTAATTTTAAGAATTTAGTATCGACCAACCCAACAAAAACTAGACCATGTCTACGTTATCAGTTTGTGCTAATTGTTCGAAATCGGTAGGTGCTGCCGACCACAAGCTTCAGTGTGATGGTTGTAAACAACCGATCCACATCACTTGTACCGATGAGTCTACCGATGATCGAGTCGCGAGGCAGAAAGTACGAGGACTATGTATTTTATGCAACTCTTGTAATTCAAACGTGGGAAACATTGCACAAATTAAAGACCTCTTGCTAGAATTTAAAAAGGATATTAATAATAAAATAACTGAGTTTGAAAACAAATTATAAGGATTAAATGACAAATTAAATCAAATGGATTCTTTAAAATCAACGGAAATGACCGATACTATCGCCAATGAAGCTATGGACCGCATAAATCGTGCTAAGAATATTTTGATTGGGGGCGTTCCAGAGTACATGGGCGATATTCAGTCCAAAAAGGTTCACGATTTAAATAAAGTTAAGTCAGTGTTGAACGTTGTCGGTTGTCAAGAAAATCACCTGGCATTCTACAGAGTAGGTAAACCAAAACCAAACCAGCGTTTTACTCGCATGTTAATAGTATATTACGTAACAAGAGTTGTAAGTAACCCATTACGCACGAAATGAAAAAGTTCATGCACGAAGCCGCGCAGCGGCGAGTGCATAAATTTCACGAGTGCGTAATGGGCTTACAACTCGTGTAACGTACTATACTTTTTCTACGCCCATTCATTTGCTTTCATTAAATAAAAAACATCGCAATTATTTAAACTTTACTATAATAGTTGTTAATAACAATTTAACAATTATATGTAAATCGATTGTGCCTTATTATTTAATGGTGATGAACGGTTATTTAAAATTGTATTATATTGTTCAAGAAATTGACAATATAAATGACATTTATTTTCATAGCATGCTACTTAAGAAAACGTGTCCTATTGTTAAAGAAATTGCATAATGTGCTGCCTACATTTAGGGGCATCACTCTTTCAATCCTAAATATATCTCGCTAATGGTAAAAGTTTTTATGTCTTTTAATTGACTAAATTTGTGTAAATAGACCAAATAAAGTCTTACGTAAATAAAAAATTGATTGTAATTTAATTAAACCAAGATGTTTAAGTTTTCTTCTCAAAACGCACGTGTATGTTATGAGATCTCATTACGTGCATGTTATTAATAAATGTCATTTACAAGGAATGTTGACAGTGCGATTTTTGACGTTTACAGACATGGGCGTAGAAAAAAATGTAATGTCTTCGGAATACCAAGCTAAATAGATACTAAGAAATAAATCAAAATTGTTGGAAAACCAAGCCACTGAATCTTTTTCCGTAATAGATGATAAGACACCTATCCAACAGCAGTGACTCAAAGATCTTCGCAATGAATTGGAAACTAGGAAAAACAATGGTGAACATGACTTGACAATCAAATATATTCAAGGTACTCCAAAGATAACGAAATTTCGTCAATAATTTTCATTCTTCAAACTTTAACGACTAGCTACTTTTTTATACCAATCTTCTTGATTCCCTGACCGCCAAATTTAATGAATTATTATGCACTGTGAAATTGTTAAAACCACATATTATTATGTAATCCATATAAATGGATACAGATTATTTCGTAAAGATAGAAAACACCGTGTAGGTGGAGGTGTGTGCTTGTACTTGGTTGATGTCATTACTTCTTCATTCTCAGTCACGGTGGGTGACTTTGATATTCCAGGTATAGATATCATCCATCTGTGCATTGCTAAAAACTTATTTTCAATTAATCCCGTTTGCTTATATGGACCACCAGACACCCACCGAGAAAATTACATCTTGTTGATCGATAAACTGTGGAAAATGTCGGAGCTTGATAATCTTATACTAGTCGGTGACTTCAACTTTCCTGAAATTGTCTGGAAAACGACATCTCTATCTAATGGTGTTAGTTCGCATAATCTTTTTCAAAATTTTATTTCAAACTTCAACCTATCCCAACTTATAGAAGAACCCACCAGATTTAGAATCAACAACCAACCGTCTACTCTGGACCTTATTCTTACCAATGATGACAATCTACTAACAACTTCCGAAATTAGTTCCCCAATAGGTAAATCTGATCACGCAGTCATAACAACTCACGCTTAGTTTAATGTAAACTCCTCTCCAAGTTTGAGTAACACACTCACTTACAATTATACTGACTTTAACAAAGTTAACGACGACTTATCTCAGCTCGATTGGCATTCTGTGTTTAATTTGTCTATTGATCCTTCGACAATGTGGAATACCTTCCTTCAAATCACCAGTAAAACAATTGGTGAGAATATAACCCACCGTAAAATTTCTAAAAATAACCTAAAACCTTGGATAAATAACCAGGCAATACATTTAATCAGACACAAGCGACACCTCTGGTGAAAATATAAACAAACAAGGCTTCCTGTAGATTTCAGTAACCATCGCAATTATTCTAATCTAGTCAAAGTACTACTTGATAATCTCAGGCACAACTTCGAAGAATCATTTATAGCCAGCGGAAACTCAAAAAAAGTTTTTAAATACATACGTTCCTCACTATCATCTAAAGTCGCTATTCCTCTGCTTCTAAGATGACGTTAGCCTTTGCTCGTCAAATAGACTTCCGAAACACTCGCACAGACATTCTCAAAAGTTTTTACAAATCAACTTCCTAACGACAATATACCTGATATCATATCCCCCCGTCTCTTCGCCACTCTTGACAATATTCTGTTCACAAATGATACAATCAAACAGCATTTGTTAAACCTGCGTACTAACGCCTCACCTGGCTTAGATGGTCTGACACCCTATTTTCTTAAAAGATGTTCCGACGCTCTCGCTACTCCGCTATGCTTAATAATGCAATCGTCCTTCACAAACAGCTCTCTACGTTCTAGTTGGAAACTAGCTTCTGTCACCCCCATTTTTAAGAAGGGCAATATGCTCGATAGCCACCCATTAGCCTCACATCGTTTTCAATGAAGACTTTAGAGAGGCTGTGCGAACGATACATAAGAGATGTGGTGATAACACTAAATCCACTGCATCCAAATCAACATGCATACACTCCAGGGAGGTCCACCGATTCGGCTCTTCATCTCGTGGCGGGCCGCATCGAGAAATCGTTGGAAAATAAGGAACCCACCCTGGTTGTATTCATAGACATAGAAGGCGCATTTGATAGAACCACTTTTCCTAAAATAACAAATGCACTTTCCAACAAGAATATCCCCCAAACCATAAATGGCTGGATATATAACATGGTCTCAAAAAGAGTAATCAAAATCAGTGTAGATGATGTAACCATCGGAGGCTTGGTTGGAAAAGGTTGTCCACAGGGAGGGGTACTCTCACCACTACTATGGAACATGGTCTTAGACTCCTTGGTCAGCCACCTCAATGATAACAACTTCTACACAATAGCATACGCAGATGACCTAGTGATTCTGCTAACAGGCAGATTCGAGGAGACACTCTGCGCTTTAATGCAGGAGGACCTCAATATCATAGAACAATGGTGCAGAGACCATTCGCTGTCAATAAATCCAAAAAAGACTGAGATGGTGCCTCTTCACGAATAAAAGGAAGCTTGCAATACATCAAGCCCCAAAGCTCCTAGATACCAAACTTAATTTCTCTTTAGAGGTGAAATATTTAGGGGTCACCTTTGACAGTAAGTTAACGTGGAGCTCCCACTTAGAAAACAGAGTTAAAAAAGCATATATTTCTTATGAGCAGTGTCGTAGAACCATCGGCCGCACCTGGGGAATGTCACCTAAGGTTGCTGCCTGGATCTACACTGCCATCATCAGACCTATGCTAACGTACGGTGCGATTGCCTGGGGAGCTAAGGCAAACCAGCTGACAGTCATCCGTAAACTGAACCAAATCCAAAGAACAGCATGCCTCAACAAAACAGGAGGCATGAGAACCACACCTACAAGAGCTATGGAGGTAATTCTCGGTCTCGCTCCCCTTGACATATACATCAAGGAGGTTGTTTTGATGACCGTTGTACGTCTGCGCTCTACTGGTATACAACCTGATGTAGGATCCGGTAAACTGAGACGTAACTTGTGGCATGAGGCCCTCAGGGAGATCCCACTGCTGCAGGCCAATACGGACTCGATTCCACCGCGATATGCCTTCAACAGGCCCTACAAGGTAATCTTTAAAAACAACTCACAAGACCTATTGGAAGAAGGCGCAATCCGCATCTTCACAGACGGGTCTAAATCCAATGTGGGCTCAGGATGTGGTATTTTTTCCAGACCCCTGAATCTAAACATAAAATGGGCAATGGGCTGCAATGCAGGTGTTACTTAAACAGAGCTCACTGCTATCTGCATCGCTGCTAAAGAAATTACCAAAAGGAGAACCACAGGTAATAATATATACATCCTTACGGCCAGTAGACAAACACTACTAGCCCTGAACAGACCACGTATTACATCAGGCCTAGTACTAGAATGTCACATGGCCTTAATCGAAGCCTGTAACAACAACACGGTCACTTTAGGCTGGATCAAGGGCCATGAGAAATCGAAAGGAAGCCGTATTGCAGACTCACTAGCCAGGAAGGCAGCCTCCCAAAAACTCTTGGGACCTGGCACTTTCATTGGTCTATCGGCGTCAGCAACGGCCGACCTATTAAAGGAACACTCCCTTAATAAGTTTAAGGGTAGATGGGATGACGCAGAAGGCTGCAGGCTTGCCAAGGAACTGCTACAGTATCCGGATAGCAAAGTAGCCAAAAAATACGTGACTATGAACAGGCGGAACCTACGAACAACCACGGGAATTCTGACTGGTCACTGCCACCTACGAAAACACCTCCACAGACTGGGTCTATCTAACACCCCACTTTGTAGAGAATGTGAACAAGAAGATGAGACTGTCGAACACATTCTTTGCGAATGTCAGACACTCTCTCAATTTAGGTTTCAAGTATTCGGCGAGCACAGGCTAACATACGCCAATATGAGGGAACTTAATTCAGGCGACGTTATCGCCTACTTCAAGGAAGTAGGCTGGATGACGAGCTAGAAGGAAGTTTCGAACCTCAGAAGGATGCACAATGGGCCAATTGTGGCCTAAGTGCTGTGGGGCCACCCACCCTTCAAACCTTTACAGATACAGAGATGCTCGATAGCCACAACTATCGCCCAATAAGTTTATTACCCGTCGTCAGTAAAGTGATGGAATCCATTATTTCCGAGACTATGATGGATTTCCTCCTCGAACAGCATATTATTACAAAACAACAACACGGACTTATTCCAGGGCGCTCAACACCTACCCATTTACTTCATTGTGTGAATGACTGGACATCATTCTTGAATAATAAAGAACCTATTGATATAGTGTAATTAGATTTTTCTAAAGCTTTCGACCGGGTTCCCAAGCGAAGACTCCTGTACAAGTTAGAACATTTCGATATTAGAGGAAACTTAAAACTATGGATTGAAAACTTTTTGACGGATCGTTTCTACAAGGTTCGAGTTGGTGACTCATTTTCTCATAAAGGACCTGTTAAAAGAGGAGTTCCGCTGGGCTCAGTTTTGGGCCCACTTTTATTTACAGTGTACACTAGCGATTTACCGTTTCACGTTTCCAGCAAAATATCGCAATATGCCGACGATTCAAAAATATATGATAATCTCATCACAAGTTATCTATCTATTCAAAACGACCTAATGTCAATACATCAGTGGTCTTCGGAATGGTTACTTCCATTGAACACTGAAAAATGTGTAGTGCTTCACGTCGGTAAAAACAAGATACATTTTGATTATTTTACTGACGGTCAAATTCCAATCACAGTGACCTCTCATAATGACCTGGGTGTTATCGTGAATAGTGAACTATCGTGGTCCGATCATGTTCTCTCAGTATCCAAACGTGCAAATACCAGACTTTATCTTATTAGGAAATGCTTCTCAAAAGTATTCTTTCAGAGCTTCTGCAAATTGTATGCTACTTACGTCAGACCTATCCTTGAATACGCCGGCCCAGTCTGGTACCTGGACTTGACTCGTGATAGAACGTTGCTGGAAAGTGTACAGCGGAAGTCTACCAGAATTGCTTTTGGACCTGTAAGACCTTCACATGAAGAAATATTATCCATGGCGAATCTTACCACGTTTAAGCTGCGTAGGTTAGGAGGCGATCTTATTGTATCCTTTCGAATTCTTAAATATAATTACGGTGATCTAAATACAGTTTTCACCCTAAATACGGACACGAGACTTCGAGGACAACAGTTCAAGTTAAAAAAGGAAAATTTTGCGGTCGAGACAAAACTTTTTATTTACCAAACAGAGTTTTCAATATTTGTAATGATTTGGACAGTGAAATTGTATCAGCAACAAGTGTCAACATATTCAAAAATAGACTAGATCAGTGTAACTTATTCAATAACTTTTAGAGCTTAATCGTAATTTCTTCTTTCTCTTATTTGTTTGTTCACTACTAGAAGGTATTTCTTTTGAAATGTATTTTTTTAGCTATAATCGGAGCCAGCTCCTCTGCCCTCATCAATTTGTAATAATGATAATAATAATATCGCTCAGTATATCAAAGAGCAGTGGAAAGTAGACCAAGTTACTGTCCTACCCATGGTCCTATCCACAACAGGCATTGTACCACGGCAGCTTGGTAAGGCTGTGGATACTCTTAAAATAAGTCCATCTGCAATTGGAAAGATGCAGAAAACAGCTATTCTTGGAACTTGCACCATTGTAAGGAAAGTACAGGGAAAATAACGCTAAAAAGTGGAAGGTCAAATATGCTTTGATAAATTTATATCTGTATATTTGAATAAACCACACTCAGGCCAAAAGGCCTGAGTTTATGTAAAATGCCTTAAGAAGAAAACTAGTTAAAATAATAATAATAATAATATTAATAATAATAATAATAATAATAATAATAATTGTCTGGAAATGGTTAGTTTGTTGGCAGCCATGTAATAGTCATAATTAACATGTCAACAAACAAAATACTTGCCTTGTAGTTTGTATGTTTGGTATATTGAGCAAATAATAAAAGGTGTATAATCCTACCAAAAAAAAAGAATATTTCAATATCTATTGTTGTACCAATATATAACAGCAAAAAATGTCATTGTAAAGAATATTTTTCAATTGATAAAAAATATAATCAATAGTATCCCAGCCTTAAGTACAAATTAATGAATATATGAAAGAAAATAAAACCATCTAAGCTAGTGTTTATAGCAAATTTATAATACAAATATTCCATAATAAAGTTGGAAATTGATAATCACAAGTTTAATTATGTAACCATTAATTACAGAAATCCACTCGCGTACCTCATCAAGTACGAAATTATGTAAATGCAGGCTGTAATGTTTTTCAATAAAATATTATGTTGTTTTAGTAAGGCTTGTGTTAATTCACATACACAGCTTATATAGGGCGTCCCAATATTTACGCTCGTCCTTTCCGAAAATTAATCGAAAGTCTAGAACAAATTAAATCGCGATTGGTTCTAGGTTTTTGATTATTGGTGAAATTCGTGAATAATTCCACCTGAGTTTATACCAACAAAACGCGTAGTGAATGCGGGCAGATAGAGCTTTAGCACTTGACAGTAAAAAATAATATATCATAACGAACAGCATTTTCTTAAGCAACTGTCATTTTCGTGTAATATGTTGAACAAGGAAATATATTTGTAATTTTATCTTGTGATGTTTTGCCTATGGATGCATGTAGCTTCAAAGGAAAGGGTAAACAGTTATCCAATTCTTTTCATGGTCCTTCGAAGACTCGAGATTACAGGTTACATCAATACAAATGATTTACATGGGAAACATTTACGAATTTACTTGGGAGATTTGCAAATAATACCTACATTTGGGTTGAAATCATATATTATTCTACTTGATAGTGGAATACGTTGCTGATTGTGTACTTGAAAATATTTCAAGTTGTTGCCTACTGGAAAAAAACTAACCTTTAAAATTCGATGAAGTTTAAAATTTTTACATGGTCCTGGAATATGTTAAAATACCTATGTTGGAGACAGCCATTTTCAATTAGTGCAATTTGTTGAAGTACTCGAAGGTAGTGATGTGCATTTTATTTATTCGTTATTCACAGATCTTTGTTAGATTTGAGTTAAATATTGTTGAAAAATAGATATGATTGGCATAGGCGTCTTTAAAACACTATGTTGATTTCAAACGCAGTTTCAAGGCAGTTTCAAAGTTTTTCAAGTGAATTTTTTATCGGTCCGTTCGTAGTACTTGAAATAAATAATGGAAGCGTTAATTAGAAAACGTGCGTGTAAGAAAGCATCAATCAGTTATGGAAAAACTATTGCCATGGCAACGATTGTGGTGATTAGTAGTAAACAAAAACCCAAATCATATGGTGAGGAAATGCGCGATTGCCAAGTTGACCCCACTTTCTTTTAGCTGAAATTAGTTATGGAAAAACGGTTGCCATGGCAGCCATTGGCATGGTAACTCGTACACAATAACCTAAATAATATGGTGAGGAAATGCGCGGTTGCCAAGTTGACCCCACTTTCGTTTAGCTGAAATCAGTTATGGATATACTGTTTTCATGGCAACGATTGTTGTGATTAGTAGTAAACAAAAACCCAAATCATATGGTGAGTAAATGCATAAAGTGAAAAATGCGCGCCGGGTCGACGTTTCGCAATTCGCGCGCGCGCGAATTGCGAAACGTCGACCCGGCGCGCTCGCTTCGCTCGCGGTATCAATCTGTTTCAGTATCTCAAACGTGAATCCAATCTTATCCAGCTTTTTCATTCATAAACATACTGACTTTTCAGATTGATGAATCAAAATTTGGACAAAGGAAATACAATCGAGGACGAATTGTGGAAGGACACTGGGTTTTGGGTTTGATTCCTCAAGATTCAGACGATTTGAGATTAATTGTATGTCCCGATATTAAGAGGAATGCACACAGCCTAATACCACTTATTGAGCAGCATATTCAGAGAGGTTCTATTATCCACACATCGAAGTTAGTTGAAATATTTTGAATCATTAGACATTACAAATAATTATCCACATTATTCAATACTATCAGGAATACGTACATACACAATAACCAAATGGAAAGTGTTTATGAACAGCTATCAACAGACTGTGAAAAATGCGCGCCGGGTAGACGTTTCGCAATTCACCATACGATTTGGGTTTTTGTTTACTACTAATCACTACAATCGTTGCCATAACAACAGTTTTTCCATAACTGATTTCAACTAAACGAAAGTGGGGTCAACTTGGCAACCGCGCATCTCCTCACCATATGATTTAGGTTTTTGTATAGCCGTTACCATAGTAATGGCTGCCATGGCAACAGTTTTTCCATAACTGATTTCAGCTAAACGAAAGTTGACCCCAAAATTGCGTAATTGGTTTGAAAAATTTAAAAATACCGAAACTCGAAAATTATATTTAGAATGTAGAATACAAGATTTGATTGAAACATTTTCCAAATATTGTGAGATACAGGACGCCAGATGAGCTTCGAGAAAGGGAAGATCAGTATTTTGCTATAAAGAGAGACTTACAAAACAGTTTACAAAAAGTACAAAATAATAACAAAATAAATAAGTAGTGAGGTAAATATTCAATGTAGTACGTCTAGTAATTCCCTTAAGCTACCAGCTATTTCATTGCCAGTCTTTAGAGGCTATTATACAGAATTTAATACTTTTATGGATTTGTTTGACGCGTTAATTTTAAAATGTGGTAGTTTGTCGAAAATAGAACAGTTTTACTATTTAAAAAATGCTTTGAGAGATGAACCTAGAGAGCAACTACAAGTTAACGAACAAAACTTTCAAACCACCTTAGAATTGTTGAACTCACGTTATAAAAATGAAAGATAAACAGTTTGTGCGCTATTTCATTATAAATTGTACAAATTTGACTAGATGTGATGCATTTTACTGCGAATGCAAAAGCAACTATAACTTCAATTTATAATCTTGATATAATAAAAAAAAACTTTTCACATTTTAAAGTCTAAGCTGGACTATAATACACGGAAAAGTTTAGAAGAATCGGACAACAGCACTAAATTAATGAAACAACAATCATTTTGCGATTTGTTATATAAAAAATGTAATACACTTGAAAATTTAGCGGTACAGAGAACAGATCAACACAAAAACTTCCAAAGATCATTAATTTCTAGTTCACCACAACATAATAGAGTAACTTTATTTGCTCAAGAAAATAATAATCACAGAAATATAGGGGATAAACTCAAACAATTTCAAAATGAAAGTTCACCAGTCAATTCAAATTCACCACATTTTATTTCGAAATTTTGCTACTACTGTAAGGAAACCGGGCACAAAATGTTCAAAATTCAATGCCGGACAGGCAGAAGTTTGTGAAGGATCACAAAATGTGTTTTGGTTGCTCAGAATCGAAGCATTTACTCACCAATTGTTTGTCAACTGGATCGTTTATCAAATTATAACCAGAGCAATGTAACCTTGAATCCAATAGATAACCGGTCCTCTAATTGTGCCACGACAGGTCAAATAATTTTCAGATTGCAAATGACCGAAAAAATCATAATAATCAAACCACACCGTCATCTAGTCAATCTTCACCTGATACAGAAAACCAGGGACACCCTAAACCACCGTTACCACAATTATCTGCTTTACATATAAATGGATGCCACGTTCTATTGGCCACAGCAAACGTTCAAATCTACCCTAGAAGAGGCCCACCGATAGTAGCTAGAGCCCTTTTAGATACTGGTAGTCAGAATAGTTTCATTGGTTCTTCACTTGTAAACAAATTGGAAAGTTTTACATTTAATCAAACTTGACAAGTATCAGGCATATTTGGTGATGATAAGAATATCAATTAAATGTCTTATATTACCTTTTATTCAATTGTAGACCTCACCATGAGCTTTGACATCTCATGCGCCGTAGTAGAGAAAATAACTAAGACCCTTCCACAAGTATTAATTGATTTCGAGGCTCTTAAAATCCTCCCTCAATTTAGTGAGTATCTTGCGTATAAGAAGTTTTTCTTACCTTCTGAAATACAACTCAGATATTCATTATTCGCTGTTGAAACCCACCATTCATCGATTAGATAAAAATGGACCTACTCTCTTAGACACCCACCTTGGCTTTGTGATTTCTAAGGTAGAATCACTCCACTGCTTGAGAAATTCACCTTCTTGCGTAAATGCCCTTTCTTTCCCCGTTTCTTCGTCATTCGTGGACCGGGAAGAGCTACGTGTGGATGCACTACAAGAAAAGTTTTGGATTCAAGAAAAGCCATCTCATACAGAATCCCAATCTGAGGAAGACATTCAGGCGGAAAACATTTTCAATTCAACCCTAGAAATACTTCCTAATGGAAGATTTCAAATTGACCTGACTCTTGTAAGTGAAAAGGATTATAAAAACTTAGGTGATTCGTTTGTTGCAGCGAGACATACATTTATTACTTCAGAAAAACGACTTGAGAAAGACATTAACTTGAGTATAACAAAATTTTATTTGAATATATTGAATTAGATCATGGAAAAATAGTTCCATTAATACTTCACAAGCCTGAACTAGATCACAATTATTTTGTACCTCATTTGTGTGTAGTTTTTGATTATTCTTCAAAATCATCACCACAGTATTCATTGAATGATATATCTTTAACAGGACCAAGAGTCCAACCCGACTTATTAGGCATTTTACTAAAATTTAGAATTTTCAAGTTTGCATTGACAACAGATATTGAAAAAATGTACCGCCAAATAGCGTTGAATCCAAAATATAATTTCTTGCAGAATGTGTTATGGAGAGATCCTCCACTTGAAGAATTTACTTGCATACAGTTGTCTACTGTTTATTTCGGATACAAAAGTGCCCCGTTCTTAGCGTGCAGGGTCCTTCAAGAAATCGCATTTAGAAATCCTCAATACCCTGACGCACAAAATGCTTTATTAAATCAGACGTATGTCGACGATGTACTAACCGGAGCAAACTTCCTTCAGGAACTTGAAAACTTGTATTTGAACTTGAAAGAAATTTTACAAGCATCGGGTTTTACATTAGATAAGTTTTGCTCGAATTTATTAGAAATGGCAAATAAACATTTTATTGATTCAGCTGTAGGTAAAGATCTTAACTTAGAAGAAAACCCATGTAAAGTCTTAGGAGTATCTTGGAACCCTAAAAATGACACATTACAAATTTGTCCACCTTCCATATTAATCGATCATAACTTAATAAAAAGAAAAATATTGAGTGTTGTTTCACAATGTTTTGACCTTATTGGAATAATTAATCCTGTAGTCGTTCTTGGGAAGGCAATTATGCAACAGCTTTGGTCACTGAAAGTTTCATGGGAGCCCATAACTGAACCTTCTGTTATTAGAAAATGGCAACTTTTCATAGAAAATATATCGCAACTTTTTCAACTTCGTATTCCCAGATTTACCTTATTAGATCAAAAAGTCATGAATCTTGAACTGCATGGTTTCTGCGACGCCAGTTCAATGGTTTACGGAGGCTGCACCTATCTTAGAGCCATTTATGACGAAGAAACTGCTTCATCTCAATTACTTATTTCCAAATCCCGTATTGCTCCAATTAGTAAGGGAACTCAGTGCCATGACTCTTCTGGCTAACCTTCATTCTATAGTACTGAGCATTCTTAAGGATCAACTTCCCATCAATTTATCAGTTCTTTGGTCAGATTCGCAGATAGCCCTGACATGGGTCCGAGGTCCCCCAACCGTTGGTCAGTTTTCGTTTGTTGTAACCGTGTCTCTCAACTATCACAATGAACTCATAGGGATTCTTGGCGTCACATCCGTTCCCATCTTAACCCTGCAGATAGTTTTTCCCGTGGGCAGTCATTGCCACCACCTTCAACATTTTGGTTCTCAGGACCGGACTTTCTGTGGAAATCTACTCAAGACACAAAAAGCCACGATACTACACCTATATCTCCTGATAACGTCTGGATTTAATTTATAAAAAAAATTCATCTCTAAATAAATTAACTAAATCTTCAGCCTATGTCTTACGTTTAATATGTATTTTTAAAACCAAAAAGAAAAATATTGCACATCTTTCTACGGGTGAGCTAGATGCTGTGTTACGAATTTTAATACTGCAAGTACAACAACATTGTTTTCTGTCAATAATACAGGAAATTAAGTCAAACAAAACACTGTCAAACAAAAAAATGCAATTTTTAAATGGATTCTTAGATCACGACCATATATTAAGAGTAGGAGGTCGACTTACGCATGCCAATATTCCATTTTTACAAAAATATCCTATTCTCCTGCCTTCACATAATTATTTCACTTCATTACTCTTACTAAGAGAATATAGACGTTCAGGACACAGTGGTCCTCAAAATGTTTTGTATAATGTCAGACTCCAATACTGGCCATTAAATGGCCTTAGAGACATAAAGAAAATTATTAACAATTGTCTGATTTGCCATAGATTTAAAGCAAAGTCAAACAAGTAATGACCGACTTACCCATACCTCATGTGTCGCCTTCACGACCGTTTTAATTAGTTGGTGTTGATTATCGAGGTCCTTTTAATATTAAATCCTCTTCACTAGGGAAGGCTCCTATTACAAAGTGTTATTTAGCTCTATTCATTTTGACTTTCCACTAAAGCAGTACACCTTGGACTAGCGTCTGACATTCATAGCAAAAGATGTTCAAAATTTTGTCCATTTACATTTACACATAATCTGCAACGTTTTCTCATTGAAAATCGCATACCTTGGAAATACTGGCGATTGCCGTAAATTATTTCTGTAACTGCATGGATTCTTGCTATCAGTGCCTCCTCCGTATAGTAGGCTATGGATGTTAATAATGAAATGGTCACCGGATTTAAATCCAATCGATTTCTTTCTGTGGGGTTACATAAAGTCCCTAGTCTACGATACCATAGTAGAAACGGAGGAGGAACTGATAGCAAGAATCCATGCAGCTACAGAAATTATTTCCGACAATCGCCAGTCTTTCCATGGTATGCGATGTTCAATGAGAAAACGTTGAAGATTATGTGTAAATGTAAATGGACAAAATTTTGAACATCTTTTGTGATTTGATGGCTGCTTAGTTAAAAATTATGTTTGAATGGGATATTATTTAACTTTGTAATTATCTTAGTTTTCATTGTCATTAATTCTTTTGTTAATAAAATCACAAGGTTGGAAAAGTATTTTCAACAATCCTCTCTCAATGTTTTATATGCATTGCTGTTTCACAAATTAGTTCTTGTTACATATTCTAACCATTAGTAGTTTGGTAGTTATTAAAAAACATTCAAGAAAACTATTTTTTTTATTTTTTTAATAAAAAGTGATCTTGCAGACTTCATAAAAACATCAAATATCTTGAAAACTACAAATTTTTTGATATGTAAAGATAATGCGTTTTTCACGTGAAAACTATTGAGGAATACAAAATCAAATAAAAATAGCTTCAAATGCCAGTGGCGTAAAAAATGGGAGGGGAAAGGTGACATATTCTTCCAAATGTACACCACCGGATCAAGAATTGAAACATGTTTTTCCATCAAAATATGCCCTTTTACATTTAAAAACAACCTGCCAAATGTCAGATCAATATATTCATCCATTTTAAAGTTATCAAATTAAAACATTATATTTTTCATAACTTTAACACCCTGTATTTCGAAAAGTAAATGGGTTGGACCCCTCAATCCCCATATCATCCTGTTCAATTTTACGAGAGGTATCTACATGCAAACGTTGAAGAGTCATTTGAAAACACCCTGTATAATCGACTTACTGTTGCTGGCAGGCTCAGTATGGTGAAATTCGTGAATAATTCCAACAAAACGCGTGATGAATGCGGGCAGATGGAGCTTTAGCAGTTGACAGTAAAAAATAATGTCATAACGAACAGCATTTTTGTAACAATTGTCATTTTCGTGTAATATGTTGAGCAAGGAAATATGTTTGTTATTTTAGTTTGTGTTGTTTTGCTTATGGATACATGTAGCTTCAAAGAAAGGGGTAAATAGTTATCCAATTCTTTTCTATTATATTTATCTATTTTTTTCATATCTTTTCGGGTTAAATAATGAAAAATGTCATCTCAAAATGAAAAATTTGTATAAAATATATCTTATTTTAGATCAACAAATTAAATGGTTTCATCTGTCAAATAAAATATCAATATAATCATAAATCCTTTTTGACCGGTGTAACTTTCATGGGAACCGGAACTAAAATTATCTTCTCTTTAAAGCAAAATTAGAACAAAAAACAAAATTCTTTCTCAGGAACTAAAAATATTTTCTCTTAAAAACAAAATCTAAATCCAAAATATCTTCTAATGGAACATTAGTTACCAAAAATAGGCTTATCTTAAAAAATAATAAAATCTCTTTCACATAAACCAAAGTCTTCTCTTAAAAAACAAATTGTGATTCAAACTTTCTATAAAATGTTATGTCGTTTTAGAAAGCTTGTGGTAATTCACATACACAGCTTATACAGAGCGTCCCTCTTCCTTTCCAAAAATTAATCGAAAGATTACAACAAATTAAATCGCGTTTGGTCATTGGTATATGTTTATTTGTTTTTTGCATATTTTTTCGGTTTAAATACTGAAAGATGTCATCACAAAATAAAAAATTTGTATAAAAAATATCTTATTTTAAATCAATAAATTGATTGGTTTTCTTTCTGAAATAAAAGTATCAAAATAATCATAAAACCTTTATTAACAGCTTTAACTTTCATACGAAACGGAACTAAAATTATCTTCTCTTAAAAGCAAAATCTCAACAAAAACAAAATCTCTTTCTTATGAACTAAAAATATTTTCTGTTAAAAACAAAATTTAAACCCAAAATAACAAAATATCTTCCAAATAAACATCAGGAACTAAAATTAGCGTCTCTTCAAAAATGAATATAATAAAATGTCTTTCACATAAACCAAAGTTTTCTCTTAAAAAAACAAATTGAAATTCAAACTTTCTGCGAAATTCTGAGTTATAATTATAATCACCATTTTTGGCAGTTTAATTTGAAAAAATCAACTTAAAACTTTGCAAGATCAATAAAACCATTAGATCTGTTTATTTAATCTTATAAAATATACCTTTGAAAAGACTAAAGCATTTATAGCTTTATCAGACAGGCGGTTCCTAATTTTATTAACTACATTTCCTGAAATGGAAAACACCCTTTAATTTTCCGCTAAAGTGGACTCAACTGAAAGCAATGCTTTGTACTTCGATTCTGAATTTGGAGACCTCTTCCCAGTCTGTTCAAAAAGTATAATCTTTTTTACACTCGATTTCTCGACTTTTTTCGAACTTAATTATACGCGAACAAAGCCAACGATTTCCGCGAATCGAAAGTTCCCGGGGATTAACCCTAGTCAAGAGTCTGAACAGAATTGAAGCACTAGAAACGTAGATATTACGAATACTTCTTAAAATACCATAGATGGTCCATGTGAAGAGGTATTAAGGAGAGCTGGAGTCCAAAGGGAACTATTGGACCTCGCGAAAGAAAGGAAAGTTGAGTACTTGGGGCATATGATCAGAGGACCTAAATGTGGAGTGCTGCAGGAAATACTGATGAGTAATAATGAATGGAAAAGCAAGTTCAGGAAGGAAACAACATTAATGGTTCAGAGATATAAAAAAATGGTGCAAACGTTACATAAAAACCATCATATGAATAGTG
Organism: Galeruca laticollis; assembly: GCA_963921935.1. Classification (NCBI taxonomy): domain Eukaryota; kingdom Metazoa; phylum Arthropoda; class Insecta; order Coleoptera; family Chrysomelidae; genus Galeruca; species Galeruca laticollis. The sequence goes on along the minus strand of OY998178.1, from coordinate 88,177,704 downwards.
CGAAACAGAAGCTTGCGAATACACTGATCAGCTGCAAGCGTGAGGCACTTTAAGAAGATTTTGTAGATCACAATACACAATACGGGTCCGCCTCTTCCAATACAACTGTTATTTGTTTTAAGCTGATTTCGTTTCCAAAAAAATTCAAATATTGAAGTTGATATATTTTTATTAATAATTCGATAATCAAGACATAAACGCAACATTTTTATTCCTATTAATGATTTGTTTTAGTGCTCTAATTCATATTGAAAAAGAATGGGCGTAAATTTTGAGACGGCCTGTATAGTTAACGTAACTATGGCTAGTCTATAGGCGAACATATCATTATTTGTACCTATTGTGATGTAATTTTCAATTTGTTGTTATTGTACAATCTGAATATTTCAATGATGAGTGATTAGCATGTGTGAACTGTAGCAAATGCAATTAGTGGTGGAATATTAATTGCAATATAAAACAAGTAGTAAGGCGCCACAATGTTGCTTATACCTAGAATTATCAACTGTCATTTCAGTTAATGAATGATCCTGTATAGAAACTTGAAGGTATTTTCTCTATTGGAGAAGTTTCAGACGATGTTGATATCAGTTCAAATATACATTAATAGCCTATATAAATAGGCAGGTAGTCAAAATCAAAGAAAAGTACTTAAAGCCTAACAAACAGATGAATACATCTTGGATGACGGATGAGATCTTAGAACTGATGGAAAAGGGGAGATTGTATAAAAATAATAAAAGAGAATACATGAACATACAAAAAGAAATAAGGGCGAAAATAAGAACAGCCAAAGAAGAAGAGAAATTGTAAAAATGTATGGAAATCGAAAAATATCAAGCTAAATGTGATAACTTTAACATGCACAAGAAGGTAAAGGAAATGGCGGGAACAGTGAAGAGAAGAACAGGTAATGTTAAGGATAACCAAGGCCGAGTTATAGTAGAGAAGTCGGAAATTGAACAAACCTGGGTAAAATACATTTAACAACTGTTTGATGACGTGAGAACGGTGCCACCCAATATCGAAGAATCAGATGGTCCCCCAATCTTAGAGGTAGAAGTGCAGGCAGCCTTGAAAAATGCAAAAGATCAAAAGGCATTGGGCCCAGACGGGATTCCTGCTGAAATATTAAAGCTGATCGGAGGGAAGAATCTAAAAGTGTTCAATGTGATCTATGATACGGGCTTCATGCCCACGGAATGGCTGAGGTCTGAATTCATTACTCTCCCCAAGAAGCCTAATGCTAGGAAATGTAGCGAGTTTCGAACAATAAGCTTGATGAGTAATCTGCTAAAGATTTTCCTGAAGATGATTCACCATAGGATATTTAGACTGTGTGAGGAACATATGTCTGAGACTCAATTCGGCTTTAGAGGTGCCGTGGGAACTAGGGAAGCACTATTTTCGGTCCAGGTGCTGTTTCAGCGATGCAAGGATGTCAACAATCAAGTACGGCACACGCAATAACCTGGCCTGGACCGGAAGAACCTAAAAATCATCAGAAATCTCTATTGGAATCAGAGGGCTTGTGTCAGGGTAGACAAAGAGACAACAGAAGAGATACAAATACTACTAGTCCAGTCGGCAGAGGTTCGGACTGTGTCAAAACGTGATAACTCAGAAATAACTATGCAGACTTACTTTAAATGGCAAGTACAATAACACCTTAAAATGCTAACAAAAGAATTTAGGTAATTTGGGTGCTTGCCAAAACTTCTCTGGCGCCCTTTCTACGGGAGCACCCGCACATCTATAACGAGCACTGAAGGTTAACGTTTTTTCGTTATAAAGAAAATAGCCAGTGCATGTTATATATTTGTATATATTATCTTAATCCACTGTTAACAGGGAACCAATAACTTAATGAAGATTTTGGTATAGATATGAAGATGACATATTAGCTTGTTTTATAGGTAGTGAACGACAATTAGATATATTTTTCAACTACATTAATAATTTACACCCAAAAATTAATTTTACATTAGAAGTTGAAGAAAATAACTCAATCAATTTTCTTGATTTGAAAATTCGAAGAGTTAATAATGTACTTGATTATTCAATTTACCGAAAACCAACACACACTGATGTGACAATTCCATATAGTTCCAATCACCTCATATCCCATAAACTAGCGGCATAGAATTCAATGATACATAGAGCATTTTCAGTTCCTATGAACAAATGTAATTTTGATAGAGAAATTAATACAATTAAACAAATAGCAACATCCAACGGTTATCCATTACATATGGTAAATAAACTAATTAATAAAAAAGAGGAAAAAGTGGCATTACAACTTATATTTCCTAAGCAAACTAAAGAAATGAAAAGTTATAAAACCATCACATATGCAGGAAATATTTCTAATAATATTTCAAAGATAATATCTTTAGCAACAAATACAACGATTTTTTTAAAACAGGAAGTAAGTGAGTACAAAATTGTTAATTGTAAAAGCAAAAATATCTCCATTAAAGAAGTCGGGTGTATATAAAATTAAATGTCCAGAATGTAATGCTGTATATTTCGGTCAAACCATTAGACATTTTGAAATCCGATACAGTGAACACTTACGGGCATACAGATTAAAACAACCAGATAAATTTCACAAAACATCAACTTGATACCAATCATTCATTGACATCTAACACAGATCAAGAAGTACTACATATTCGTGATAAGAAATTGAACAGGATTTCCTTGAAGAATTGGAAATTGGAAGAAACCTAAAAAACCACAATATGAAGTCGTCAATGAACAGATAAATCTAGGGAGTTCTCCATTTTTAAACTGTCTTCTTAAGTGATAATTGTAAAGATCAGCAGATATAGTTTTCCTGGTTTTCTATATCATAGCACAGTTATACTGATCTTAATTGGAAAAATGATATCCAGGATATCACCATAGGGCTAATAATATCTAAGCTTCAATATTTGTAATATCACATCTTCTTCTTTTTTCTATAAACATATATTAAGGTAGGTTACTTCTTGGTCTAGCCAAAAATAACTACTAAACATCAGGTAGGCATAAAATGAAATGTAACTTCTGTCATTCTGACGATGATATTCAATATCGAAACCATTGTCAAATTTCTTAGAATTTTTAACATTTTTTTCAATATATTGTGGAATTATCTAGAAACAGTAAGTTTCATTTAAAACAGTAATACCTTAGGATGTCATGTATCTTTTATGTATATCTTATTGTAATGTTTGTATGATGAACTTCCACTGTGGTAAGAGAGATCATTGAAGGAAAGGAAGGCGTCGGACTGCCTTTAATAAAGACATTTCATACCTTTGAAATAGCCTCAATACCAATAAATGCTTTAAGATGTTTACAATAGGACGGTCATACCTATGAAATATTTTTCAATTGCAATTGAAAACCTAATGGATGTATTGCATTGTTGATTCTTGTCAATGGTACCGGCCGGCTTAACAATCAGTTCCAATCGGCAAAGCGCATTTATCTTGTTCCATCAATATTCGTGAAAACACACCCAGTTGAAGTTTTTGCATTCAAGACAGCTTCCAGAGATAAAAAAGTCAGTATCTGAGTTGAAAAGTTGAACATCGCATAAATAAACTACAATATATTCTCCCCTGGGACTCTCTGCATGCCCATCAATGTTTCACTCCTTTCAATTGACAAATCCTCCCTACATTACTCATTTTTCAAATCCCATCTGTAACAACTCATCAACTCAAAATACAAGCAATACTACATCATATTCACGGAAGGTTCCAAATCTGAAATAGGAGTCGGATTTGCCAACTTTTCAAATAACTTCTATACAAAATTCAAACACCATTAAAATAACTCAATTCTTTTTGCTGAACTTCTTGCTGTAGATGAAGCCATTAAACACATCCTAAAGATCAAATCCACTCTTTCTCTCATAATTTCAGATTCAAAATAAAGAAATACGGTATAGAACAGAAATATTTCTAAAACTGAAGCTACTTTTTTTGCAATTACAACATTAACCTAAAACCTAAACCTAAAAAGCACTGCTAGGGTTGATTTAGGGGAAGGAGATCTGGACAATTGGGGCTGTCACAATTAATCAGCTAGAACAGTAGTTCCCAACTTTCTCTGGACCACCGCCCCCTATAGAAGAGAACAAAAATTTCACCGCCCCCTCCCCCGTCGCTGGTTAATCTAAAGTAGTTAATTTTATTTGAATATCATCTGTACCGTCCCAATTGATCTGTATTTAGCTTTAATTTCAGTTAATGTCTAAATTTTATTTTAGAGAAATGATAAAGTAGAAATTTATTAAACGACTACCAAATGTACAATATAATTGATTATTAAACTTTTAAATATAAACACAGAATCAATAAGAAATACAATCACAATAGAATTAAGAAATGCAATACAATAAGAAATACAAAATTAATAATAAAGAAAAAATCAATGAGACGGTTGAGGCTGGTGGAGTGATACCAGTTTGTTGATATCGGGTTCCAATTTCGTTAACATCGGGTTCCAATTTCGTTAACATCAATCGCAGATCGCCATGTTCAGTGATGTATAGTCTGTTCCTCTTCTTTGACAGCAAATCAGTTACTGCACTGAATGCACGCTCAGCCATATAGGATGAAGGAAATGCAATTAACAACTTCTGTACTATTGTCCACAATCCAGGATAGAGAACTGATATTGGTTAGCCAGAACTCTTAATATCCACGTTTGAATTTTACTTTCAGTTCTTCGTTAGTTGTGAGTAGCTCCTCTTCCAAATTTGATGAGTCTTCAGTATCTGTGTTTGCGAAAGGATCTATAACCCAACTTGGTATTTCCATGTGTAAAATATCTTGGAAACGCTCTGTAAAATCAACATGAAGAACTTCCAAGTGGTGGCAGTAAGTAAGTAAATCTTCCGGTTTTGCAGACACTGTTGATAATGTGGGAAAATGGTTGTACTCACCTCTACCAAGATTTCTTTTGAATATAAGAAGTATTCCTGCAAAAGCAGCTATGACGTTTTCAGTTTTAATTAAATTTAAATCATCACCATGCAATTGTACATTAACATGATTAAATACTTTAAACAGGTCGTTTAAATTGTTCGTTTTCTTCAAGAAATTCCAACACTGAGTCATATAGATTGAAAAAACGATTCAAACACCTTTAGAGAGCCAACGTACTTCTGTGTGCAGCAGCAAGCGATTGTAGTCTTCATCATTTTCATTGCAAAGCTTATGAAACAAACGGTCATTCAATAAATTGCTTCTAATGATATTGATTGCTTTAATAACGTTATTGAGGGACGCATGCAGACGTTTATTTAATTTTTTTGCAACCAAATGCTGACGGTGAATAATACAATGTACAGCGAGTACATTTGGCACTCTGCTTTTCTCAAACGTGCTATAAAACCCTTATGACGCCCGGTCATTGCTGGAGCACCATCAGTAGCAGCAGACAAAATATTGCTAATAGGAATTTCTTTCTCTTGAAAAAATTCTTGCATGATATTAAATATAGAATGTCCCTTTGTATCAGATTTCAAATTCTTAGCAAATAATAACTCTTGATGAATTTTTTCTTCTTTTACAAATCGTATGTATGATAAGAGTAGAGCTTCGTTACTTGGTAGAATTGATTCATCGAGTTGAATGGAAAATTTGCAAGTCTTTAGGTAATCGCATAATGATATTTCAACGTCATTTGCCATTTCATATATTCTTCTTTGCACTGAATTATTACTGAGAGGAATTTTCTTAATGATATCAAATGATGTCTTTTGGTGGAGAACAGTTTTTAATATCTCTTCGACTGCCGGCAAAATTAATTCCTCGCCAATGGTGTGTGGTTATCCTGACTTTGCGATTAACAATGAAACGTTATATGAGGCTCGTAGCCCAGCATCGTCTCGTTTAGAAGACGATGCAAAAAGGTTTGATATAGTTGGCTGTTTTAAATATTGTTTTTCGAGTTCTTGAAAATAGAATATATCTTTGTTCTCCTTATCAGGGTGCATTTTATGTAAATGCTCTTGTAGCCTAGAAGGTTTCATAGCTTCATTTGAAAAAACTTTTCGGCAAATTAAACACATAGGTAATGATTTGTTTGTAGAAGATTCCGCAAATCCATATTTTAAATATTCAATACTGTGTTGCCGGCATTTCTTTTTTAATTTAATTTGAGTTACAGCTGTGTGCACAAGAGATAAATATCCCAAATGTTTTTCCCTTAAGAGAAACAATGTATAGTTGTGCAATCTTCTTTAATAAAATTTCGCAGAGCGCTTTCGGCATGAAGCCATCATCTGTGCGGTCATTGTCAAAAATCCCAAGACAGGGGCCTCCAAATATGTACGTCTGTACATTTAATTAATTTGGTGAAGCACATTATTGACTTAAAAACAATTTTAAAATACATAAAAATTAAAATTTGGTAAAATAATTCAGCAGATCTGCTGCTTGCACAACTATACATTGTTTCTCTTAAGGGAAAAACATTTGGGATATTTCTTCTTTAATTTAGAAGTAGATTCAGCCATTTTCTTACAAAAATTAAATTCTGAATAGATTTATAGATAGTAATGTTTATAAAATGACACACCACTCACGATTATTTACTACGGCAGAGCTTATGATTCACGACTATATATCGCGGCCAAGCACATACAACTAACTAACAAAAAATTCGTAGAGCTGTTGCTTTTATACGTTTCATTTCGTGCATGATTCAACTTGTATGTGTGCGAACATGTCGAAACATGTTATTTTGTATGAACATCGCGCGTTCGCTTATCAACGTGCGAGGACAAGTCATATACTTCTATTCTGAACTAAAAGAAATTATTATAATTATTAGTATTATTATTAATGCTAATTTAAAACTGCTTATTAACCCTTATTAAATCATTTTTATTTCACCATTCCTCTTGACTGCTCATTATTTGCTTCTGAATCCGCAACCGCCCCCCTAAAAGGCTGCAGCGCCCACAGGGGGGCGGTATCGCCCCCGTTGGGAACCAATGAGCTAGAGGCTTTCGAAATGTAGTTATACTGTTGAACGCTGAAGATACCTTGGAAAGCTAGGCAGAGCAACGAAATGGTACTAAAAACTCAGCTAAGTTTATTACTCAATACAAGCAAATTCTATATCTTAGACATATCTTCAGAGAGGAATGGTATATAATTCTACAAGATCGATGGCCGTTGGGGGTAGGACGAATACATGTTTCCTGATTAAAGAATATTCGTACGACTCACAGGGGAGTTGTTTCAGCTAGTTCGTGAAATACTCAGTAATGTAATTTGCAACGTCAAGGGAGATCACATGAGGCACTTGAAGAAGAATATCGTTATGAATCCATAATAATGTTTAATTGAAATGAAACATAAATTAAAATTTCAATTAAAACTTACTGACGTTATCGACTGATTCCAACAGGAACAAACAGTAACACTTTTTCTACCACCGAGAAACAAACTGATTTACATTGAATTCAATTTGCAAAATAAAGGGAAAAATACAATTTCATTTCCATACTAATGAGGAGGAACAAAAATATGCAGATAAAGCGAGATTGATAAGGAACAAGAAAACTTCTTTTCCAAACGAAAAACAACTCTAGCAATCAGTCGCCGGGATGTTTTTTATAAAATTCCACTCCAGCAACTCCATTTGTCTTTTAAAAGTTGGACAATCAATTTCGAATACTTCCTATAGTTTTTTTACTTAACTGTTAGACGAGGATACCAAGAATTTTAATAGTGCGTCAACGGTTCTAACGCTTATCAATCATATGTGAAAGTTTGATTGAGTAATTATACCATCTAAATTTAAAAAAATGGTCATAGCTAGATCGATTAATTGGTCAGTGATAATAGAGAAAACATAGTTATTTTACAAAGCTCAAATAATTAGAAGGTATGGACACATGTACAGGAAACTAAAAACGTGACCACCAAGAAAAACTGATTAGATACCACCAAATACAAAACCGGAAGAACGACGGAACAACCAAAGTTAAGGAGGAAAGAAGAAGTAATATCATGCCTCAAAAAAATTAAAGTAAAAAATTGGAGACGCCTAATAGAAAATAGAATAGAATAGAGAGAAGTTATCATAAAAGCAAAAACACACCTGGACCTATAAAAGGAAGAAAAACGGAAAACAATGTGACTAATTCACCCCTTACCTTTGCGTGTGGGGCTCTGCAGCGGTGGACCGTAATAACCCTAGCTTCTAGTGGGACCATTTATGGACAAAGAAAGTAAAACTTCCACCGGTAAAGTAGTGGAGATAACCTCCACCTCTTCATCCGGGTACCTCACAGAGGGAAGAAAGGCGAAACGGCACAAAGGTCGTATGCCGTTCAACCTCCCAAAACTGAGAGAACCGGGCGGCATAGACGACCCACTGAGACAAGGCTTCAGTGGAGCAAGGGTGCGGAAATACCTGCGATTCCTTAATCAAGGAATATGCACTAAAGAGGCCAGGAAGCAGGTTATTCAGCGCCCAACCCCCCCGAAGGAACCACCAACATAAAAGGTGAAGATGAAAACAGGCCCGAGGCATATCACTCCTCCGCAGCGACCTCTTAGTAAAAAACCAAAAACAGCTGTAACAGTAACCGGGCAAGCCACTGGTTACGAATCAGCTGTTAAAACAGAGAAGGCTTTCAGGGTGGGAATAATGCCCAATGATTATCTTGGGGTCATCCTGAAAGCAGAGCAGCCCTCCACCCTGAAATACACTCTGGTCGAAGAGCTGTGCCAGAGCAAGGAGAAGGGGATCCACTTCTCAGGTATACATTTCCGTTATGAAATGATACTGGTGGACCGTGGGTCCCAAGAATCGGCAGAGTGGCTCATGTGGTCAGCGCCGAAATTAAAACCTTAAGGAGGACCCTAATTGGTGGCTCGAAGTGGAGATGACATCCCAAAGCCAGTCACCATAACGGTGTTCTTCCCAAGAAGCCACGACATGAAATTGGTGAAGATCCTCCAACTTGTTGAGGTTCAGAACTCCAACCTCATTAGTGAAGTTGGGAAGATCCTGAACTCTAAAAAAGAGGGACAGGCAACTATCCTCACGATTGGGATCGATCACCGATCTGGGGAGGCTCTGAAGGCAGGAGGTTACGCGCTAAACTTCCGTTTTGGGCGTATCCCTGTCTCGGGGCTGGGAAAAAGAGAACCCCGCGGAGGATCCAAAGGGCATGGAGATACCTTCCATATCCGGAACCTCTGGAAAAAAAGAAAAGGCGACAGCTTGACCTTGAATAAGCCCGAGATCTCCTCCGGTCCTGCTGGGGTGACTAGGGATGCGGATATCGCCTCTGCATGCCGGGAAACTGGAGCCTAAGGGTCGAGGGTCTGACTCGAGATCAAGGAGCCTGCTCAAACTCCGAAGAAGATATTGCTAGGGTGGTCGAAGCGGATTGATTAGGGAGAGATAATGGTGGGGGGATGAATAGAGGCTGAGTGCCTCGGCCTTCCTCATCCATAATAATTCACCTTCACGTTCCCGAATGTAACACAGATTAACCTGCATCACGCGAAGGGAGCTTCCGCCGTGATTGCAAGGTTGTTCGCTAAACTACAACTGAATATTGTACTGATAGAAGAACCATGGATCAACAAAAAAGGTCAAATCAAAGATTTGGCATGCAAGGATTCTAAACTGATTTATGATCAAAGGCAAGTATCTCCACGTGCCTGTGTTTCCATAAGAAATATCATAAAATATATATGTGCTTTAGAAGACGTGTCACGGGACTTTATTCTAATCATGGTTCACCTCAATATTGGGGGTATCGTCATTACCTCTGGCTACTTCGCTGGAGACAGGCCGATGACACCGCCAGAAGAAGTACAAGAGCTAGTGAGACACTGCAATAGCAGACGGCTGCCAATTAAAATTGGTTGTTATTTCAACGCACATAATACCGTGTGGGGAAACACTAACAACAACGCCAAAGGTGAGTGTTTATTAGAATATCTCTCAGCAAATAACCTTGAGATCTTAAACGTGGGGACAATCCTCACTTTTGTCACAAGAGCAAGAGAAGAGGTCCTAGATATAACAATTGTTAATGTTGCTGGTAGGAAAAATGTAAAAGTTTGGAGGGTGAGGAGCAAGCCGTCACTTTCCGACCATAGGATCCTCGAATTTAGGATAGAGGGAGATACTACCCCGATTCCTACAATCCGCAATCCTAGAAATACTGATTGGTCTCTCTACAAAACCAATCTGAAGGACAATTTGGAACACGTCTAAGTAAATGGGGTAAATCACCCGCACTACGACCTGGAACAAAAAGTCGAACAGATCAGTGAGGCAATAATGGAAGCTTTTCATTCCAGTTGGCCACTGTCAAAAGTTCGTTCAGAAAAAGATGCCCCTTGGTGTAATGAGAACCTGTCAAACCTCAGAAAGGAGTTTCGTCGGCTCTTTAATAGAGCTAAACGTGACGGTAATTGGCAGGGTACACTGCAAATCGAGGAACTAACCCCACAATGTCGCTGAAAAGGCCAGACGGATCATACACGGAAGGTGAAGAGGAACGATCGATTATTCTTCTTAGAACTCACTTTCCAGTTTGTGAACCAGCAATAAGTACTGAAATAGTAATATATTACACCAAAAAATCCCGCAAGGGAGATTGGGACATTGTTAAGAAAATATTTACCAGACAACGGTTGAAATGGGCAATATATACCTCTCAATAATATAAATCACAACATTTTGTTGATGTTCTGCATCCCTCAGTCTCCTTTCGTGATGGCTATGGGGTCCTCAGGGTGCGCGGTAGACTCAAAAACTCTCACACCATCCAATATTATTGCCCCGATCAGGTCACCTATTTAGAATCATATGACTTTCTCTTTGTATTTTTTTGTTCATTTTTTGTTGTTGTATCACCCTTTGTTACCATACCTGGAAACTTTTTTATTCGTTCCTCTGTTATTCAAAAATTTTTGCTTTAACTTTAGTGCTAAAATTGGATATAAAAACTAGCTTCGAAACCTTTTTATTTGTTGATCACAAATGAATGCTTTACCCGTAACTCAAATCGTAGAATACATATTTTAACAAAAGACATTGTTTTTTATTTCCTCAATCTCCATTCTACTTTCAAAATCTGACAACGTTCAACTGTGATCTCATACTTGTTTTATGACGTGTACGTGAATCAATTTTAATAGTTAAAGACTTGTATACATTCAGCCTGATAGCAGTGAATCATTTTAGTTAACTATCTTAATAGATGTCTCTTTATATCTTTTAAAATTGTCAGTAAGTTAGTTACATTCGATTTTCTCTTGATGTCTTTCCTTCGCTGCTTGCTATGACCCAATTTCATTGAATGTCACAACTGTAGTGAGTTTATTTAATTTTAAAGTCCTGTCACGTAGTTCTTGTTTTAGAGAAAATACGTTGCTGAAGCCCCATATTTAGGGACTAACTTCGTGATATTTTCATTTTACTGCTGCTTATCACAACTTCATACAGCTCGAAATTACGAAATGTTGAATAATGCAGGCCGTTTGTGCTCAAAGAGCATACGTTCAAAAAAAAGTTTAGTTAGCCGACGCCAGCTACGAAATTTTAAAAGGATTTCAATCAAGTCCGTTTACACAATGCAAATAGCAAAAGCGTTCCATTTAAAAATAAAAGCTGTTAGACAGTCGGGTGCGTTCAAATAACTACTGGAACGTTTACTGTTTAGAAAAAGTTTTGCATAACTTTTGCAACATGGAAACTTTTCATTAAATCTTCTGGTCGTGTCACCTGATGTCGCGAAAACGGTTCATTCTTTAATATCATGTTAATTTGAAATGTTTATCATCACTCCTAGATTTAAAGATTAATATATTTCCAAGCGCGAAAACATGTATGATTGCATTATTGATGGAATTGGAAATGTACAGTATGGAGTGCCACAATTATTTATAAATTTTTTCTTTTGCGAATTTTGTGATACTACAGATCTTATGGTATATACACCACAATCAGAATCTTTCAAAAAATTATAGACAAAAAAATGGCAGACCGCCCCTGTGCTTATGAAAGTGTTTGATATCGATACGGCTTAAAATTAAGATTACTAGGGATAAACCCAATGAAAAATCTGAAATGTGGTATAAGCAGGTTAGTGTAATGTACAGAAACAGGAGGAGGTTGGAATGTTGCAGTCGGATTTGGACAACCCGTCCGAATGGTGCACTCTTAACGGCATTGATCTTAAAGCCGGAAAGTGTCACGTGATTCGCTTTTGTCGTACCCAACACTTAACCACTTTCAATTATACCATAAATGCTCAATTGCTCGATACAGTCAACCACAAAAGAGATTAAGGAGTGGTTCTTGACAGTGTACGTACCTTTAACAATCACATCACTACTGTTGTGCAGAAGTCCATGAAAATGTCGGGTTTCGTTAAGATAACTATTCGTGATTTTACTGGTGTTATATCAATCAAACTTCTTTATTTTTCCTTAGTTAGGTCTCACCTTGATGACTGTGGTTTTCACATTATTTAGTTTACATTAGGAAACTCCAACATGTTCAGAACAAAGATTTACGTTATATTGCATTTAAGCTACATGTCCATCATGCCTATGCTGTGTGGCTGCAGCAGCTGCGAATCCCCTCTCTTGAGAACCGCAGAAATCAGAAGAATCTTACAATATTTTTTAACATCATAAAAAAAATTAGTTTATTTGTTCCATCGCAGATTACGAGGCAGAGTCGAACCTTTCACATACCTTTTCACAGATATAATTACGCATACTACGCATTTCTTCTTAGAACTTTGAGACTCGCAAACTCACTGGGAGACATTCCACTTTTTGATGCCTGAATTACTAAATTTAAGGGCTTTATTCGTGATTTGAGTGTTCAGTAATTTATATTTTGTATTAGTGTTTTAAATGAAACTTACTGTTTCTAGTTAACTCCACAAAATATTGAAAAATATATTTTTTCAATATATTGTGGAGTTAACTAGAAACAGTAAGTTCCATTTAAAACACTAATATGAGTAGATTCCACAAAGTAAAGGTCGAGACAGTTAATTTCATTTATATTTTGTAATTTACATTTTGTCAACTCATGATTTTTGTGTATTTTGTTTAAATAACTGTGTTCATTGTAGTGTATATACGTTTAGATTTGTCTGCATTGTGTATTTTGCTCACTTTTGTATTTTATATAATTTAAAAGGGCTTGCCCGTGAATAAATAAAAATGCATTTGTGTATTAAATGCAGTCTACTAGTCCAAAACATCGACATAGTTATTACACATCGAAATTTAAAAAATTGTGCAGCTTCATGAATAACTAAATATTTCGAGTAATATCGACTTTATCGACAGGTAAAAAGTATTAGGAATCGAAAAATTCTGATAAAACTTCAATTCCGCCAGTGACGTAGATTTTGGGAACGATTAACCAGTCACTTGCCCCTGTCGTAAACCTCTGGTAATAGCCAGAAACGTTTGTTCAACATAATTTAGTAGGGTGTACAGTATCCACACCTCATGCCAAATATGAAATGGATACGTAAAATAGATTCAAAGTATTGAGCACAAACAGTTTTTAAATTTTTAAACAAAACTCAGTAAGCGGCAAGATTTTATTTAGCTGTTTTGGGTTAAGTCTTAAAAATGTGAAGTCAGGATTGTACTGTTAAATTATTAGCCTATATACATATACATAGACAAAAAATAAGAACGAATCTCGAAAATTCATTCTACGAGGCTCAAAGTGGATTTAGAAGATGAATACGTGCACAAGATCACATATTTCCTTAAAAAAATAACACAGAAAACGCACGAAGAGAAGAAAAGAGTATTTTCAGCTTATATAGTCCTGTTACAGAGTCTCTAGATAGAATATGAATGGTTCTGGAAAAAGGAGATTTCAAAGGCATAACGATAAAAGGTATTCAAACAATATATAAGATTAGAATAAACGAAGTGATAATTAACAATATGGAAGCATTTGAAATAACAGAAGGACTACGGCAAGGAGGAATCCATATATATACATTTTTGTAAGATTTTTAGTTTTTCTGGAAATATGATATTTAATGTGATTCTTATCTCGACTGAATCACCCTCTATACTTTTTTCTATTTCGGAAGTCTTGAAAATACTGAATATGTAATATTTCATAAAAGAGCCCAAAAATGTATTCTACAAATAATAAGAAGGTATAAAGAAAAAAAATTAAAGAACAAAGTCATAAATTTCAATTTTATATCAGAGAAAAGTCGCATGTAATTCTTGGAGATATATGTATATAATTACTGAAGCGGTGACACTGAAGCTTTTGAGGGGTGTAGTCGATGCAACAGCGGAAAGCGAGGAGTAATATGGCAATACATTAACAGCGTACAGAAAAAATATTGTATGATAAAAAGTCGGATGTGTCAGTATGAATTTTTAATTTGGCGTTTTACTATTTTATTTTTGCGTCTATCATGTTTTTATTTCACCTTCAAAACAATACTGGAAATCAGTCTATGGAACTCAATATAATATTTATACAAACTAAATGTAACATCTACAAAATAGGAAATAATTCATTCATCATAACATTTTTGCACTCGCTTTAAGTACACGCTGCGAAAGTTTGAGAGATCTTCTCGTAGAGTAATTGGTTTAAAGTTACTCGAAACGATTTCTCATTACCCTAGTGTAGATTATAATAGCTATTTTCAAGTTACAATGTAAAAAATCAATACTACAAACAATGATAACTAGAATATTCCGTACATTCACCCTGTAGTCCCACTAAAAATCGTACCACCTTAAATTCTCCAATAAATTGTTTTAAATTTCAAAGCTTCTAGGAAAATTTGTAAAATTCATAGTTTTCTTTCAATTTCAAAAGTATAGAACGAGCAACTGGATGAAATAAAGCTGTCGAAAGTTTTTAAATTGCGTTAAAATAAACTTTTATATCTTGAACTCTAATGAATGTGTAACTCGTTTTTGGAGTTACAAAGCTCCGGTGGCTCTTCGTTTGATGAGCAGTGGTCGCAGGATCTTGCGAGTCACAAGAATCGACAGGAATAGGGCGTCACTCATTTTTTTGTAGTTTTCAAAAATAAGAAATTACTTACACCACTCCCTTCTTTTCTAAATTCAACTCAACTTTGTAACCATAATAATATTAATAAAAAATTAAAATCAGAACCTCACTATATGGTTTTTTTAATCAAATAAGTTTACAGGCACATGTAATCAATTATTTATGATGAAAAAACAAAAATATGCATTAGGCGCATTAAATGTAACTAAAAACCATAATAACCCCTAAATACAGCTGTATTTAAGTTGACATTTGGTGAACAGTTTATTTAAATTAATAACAATATGTACATAGGTATAGCAAATGCCTTGTATAAAAAAATAGATATGACAGGTTACGAAAGATAAAAAAAACAAATTAAACTCCCGTTGGGAGATTTAATAATTAACGTATGAATTTAAATTACGAAAAGTCCAATAGAACACTGTACTATTATAAGAAGGTAGTATCAAGTAAACTAGTGGTAATAAGAATATGCCAGTGCACTCCCCCAGTGGATTTTGATAAGTTGGAATGAACTCACCGACTCCAGGGTGGCGTATCACTTAAAACGTCGTTTTCTCGGGGACCTCCTCCCTCCAAAAAACTTTAGACGGTTTATCAAGGCGTAGATGTATGCTCCTTCGGAACCCTCAAATATGCCATGTGGTTATGTCCAAAATGGCGGCATCGAACTTGCTTTTGAGAAAATCTGATACCGTGATAATAATGGCTAGGTCGGCGAATCTGAAATTAATTTACCACTCAACGACTGTACTATTTTCAGAAAGTTGCTAAGTACGCTTACCTCCTTGTTACAGGAAAACCTCTTTCCCCAATTTACAACAGCAGGGAGCGGCTTCTTAACAATGCCCGCAAACGGAACCCTAAAATCCGCTACTCCATCTCCATATTCCAAAACCGGACCAGTTAACCCGAAACTAAACGGACTCCAAGTTTTTGTAAACCTTAACGGCCAATCAAGTTCTGATAATCCCTATGATAAATTCTTATTTTCGGCTGACTAATGGAATATCTCCAATAGATATAACGAACTCCGAACTCAATCGAGCTGGCTTAGTGAATTTCAGATTTATGTAGTACCCTAGTACTCAACCTGTTTAGTGAAGTGTCAACGTCAATCTAATCAAAAGTAGTACCTATTATGAATATCATTGTAAATGACCTTGAAAACAAAGCAAAATTCAATAAGGCGTTCGCAATAAAGGTATTACCAAACGACGTCTGAAATCAACGACAAAGATTATTTATTTTATGTCTGAAGCCATTCTAAACTTTGTGTACTCGTTGTATGAACTGTTTACGAAATGTAACCTCATTCAAATATAAACATTGTATTGATTTGAGCAGTTTGATGAGTTTTATCATTTTCCAGTACTGGTAAGTAAACAATACATTAACTTTTAATTATATATTTAATCAAGGTTTTAATTTCTTTTAGGAACTTGTGTAGCTGTTAACTAAATTACTGTTCAAGATGCAATCATCTGTGTTAATTAATAACAATACTTTGTGTAGATAATTTAGTGACTCTTTAAGCTGATTATAGATTTAAAATAAAATTTATTTCAAAGTAGACACACATTCATTTCTTAATGCTTAAGATAAGTCTGAATGTTACAAATGTACAACATCAGCATAGTATTTAGATTTTGTAGACAACATTTTTACATCTTTGAGTCTACTAGAAAACAATTGATTAATAATAGTAATAATAACTTTATTTTGCCAAATATGTTTATACAAAATATCTATGAAGTATTATGCAAAATAAAAATGATACCAAATAGGTTCAGAGTGAAACCAGTCTATGGTTACATTATCATTCTTACTGTTACGAAACAGCATACTAGTATAGTCCCTAAATCCGACTCTGTCAAAGCCAGGTATAAAAGTTAAAATTATGGCGGATACGCACTGTTTTTTTTATAACTGTTTACGACTATCTTATCTAAACATGGTTTTTGTGACCAAACTTATCTAGAAAAGGCCAGAACGAATTGTTTTTGTGTGTGTAAGCCGCTCTCCGGAATCTTCTAGAAAAAAGGTATTAATATAAATAAAGGACCGATCAGTGGAGGATTTTAGTTGATAATTTTACATCGTGAGATAAACAAATAAATTAGTGAATATAAATTAGTGAACTGTTTATATAAATTAGTTTAAGTGAATATATTTTATATATAAATTAAGTGTTAGTGATTAGTTTAGCGTTTACATAAATTCGTAAGTAGCCATACCGTGTGTTTAAAGTTTATTCCACCCGTTGACGTTTTAAATAAATTAGAAAAACATTACATTACACACGTATACAAGTGGAACAAATACGTAATTAGGAGGCAAGCACAATTACATTAACAAAAAAAGACAATTATAAACATAACACAATTAGCACTAAACTTTAGCATAAGACATGGAACACATACTTCAGGAACAAGATTAAATCACAAGGTCAGGATCAATTATTTTATGAAAGATTTTATTTTTTATGCATCGAATATTTTCAAGAATTTTATTATATATGTGAGGTGCAAGGTAAGCGAAGCTTCTTTTTCAACCTTCTTTCTGAGGTCTAGGAATCGTCAAATTGTCCGAATAAATTGCCCTTGTTTGGTAAGGATGTAATATGTTTTTAAACAAAAAAATTGTAATTGTTTTTGCATACAGCTGTCTAATATCCATTATTTGAAGGTCACTGTATAAACGTTCAGTAGAGTAAGTTCTTTTTTTAAAGTACATAATTTTTAGGATTGTTTTTTGAGCTACCTCTACAGATTGCATTTCAATTTTCCTAATACCTCCTCAACCTATTATACCATAAATTAATAGAGATTCAACCAATGCGAAGTATTTAGTTTGTTCAACGATAGTATATGGCGACACAAATAAAATTTATGGAATAAGGTTCTAATTTTATTTTTCAAATGATCTACATGAACATCCCATTTTAAATGAGAATCAAAAAATATACCCAAGTACTTTACTGATGATACCAACTGTACACTTTTATTTTCAATTTCTATAGAACGGTTTGGTACTGCCTGCTTGTACGAGGAAAAAGATACGACTTTAGTTTTAGTTACATTAACAGTAAGTAGATTTGTTCTAAACCAAATTGTAATATTTTTCAGGTCCCTTATTTCTGCTATTTCTTTGACTTGACTCCAAGAATCGGCCGTATACAACAGGACAATGTCATCGGCAAAAGAAATGCATTCCCCCGTGATAGTCATTTGTAGTAATGGGTTAATATAAATTAAAAACGAAATTGGACCAAGAACGGTACCCCGTGGAACTCCACACGTGGCCGTCACATCTGAGCTTATGACATCATCCACGTTGTTTTCTGTTGTGAAGAAATTTTTTGAACAAATCTAGAACCACGTCTCTAATTCCCAAGTGTTCTAGTTTTTGGAGCTAAATATCATGACCTAGTGTGTCAAAGGCCTTTGCTAGATCAATAAATACACCCAAACAGTTTTTGTTACTATCAACTGCGTCATAGATACGTGATACCAACTTCGCAATAGCATCTTGAATGCTCCTGTTTTCGCGAAATCCAAATTGTAACTCAGATATTACATTAAATTTATTTAAATATGAGACCAACCGTCCTCTAATTAACTTCTCAAGAAGTTCTGTAAAATCTGAGGTTAGCAATATAGGTCTATATTTCGCCATTTCAGTCTTTTTTCCACCTTTATATACCGGTTTAATCACCGCATTTTTGAAGTGTTAAGGTATTGTACCCGTCTGAAAACACATATTAAATATTTTACATAATGGTGTAGAGATACAGTTTGCTGTTGATTTAACATACTCATTTTTTATATTGTCAGGACCGGGAGCTTTATTGTCTTTCAAAGATAAACACAATGCATATACATCTGCAGGTGTTACTGGTGCTAAAAATAAAGATTGATCGACAGTGTACATTTGTTGGCGTTCCCCAATTTGCATATAATTTTTACTTAGGTTTCTTCCAATATTGGCAAAATAAGCACTTATTTTGTTTGATATTTAATATTTATCAGTGATTTCAGTATTGTTTTCCAGGATTAATTTCTTTATTGATTGATTTTGTCCTTAAAGTTGTTACTAAATTTATTAATCACATTCCACATACCTGATTTTATTATTTCAAGTCTAAAATAGCTGGATTTTGTTGTTTTCAATAATTTATTTAAACAATTTCTGTACGTAGTATACTCTATTTTTTTATTTGTATTTAATGTATCCTTCATATATTCTTTATATAATCGATCTCGATTTTTGATTGACTGTACTAGTCCCAATGTTATCCAAAGATTTTTTAAACACTTTTGAAAGATACTTTAACAGTGGATTCACCAATCGTATTTTTAGATTTTGTATAGAATGCATTAAACATTTTATCTGGGCCAACCGGAGTATCTAAGTGATCCCACGATCATTTATTCAATATTTCAATAAGTTTTGTGTTATTAAACTTTTCATAGCAACTCGTAGTACTAATTTTATTCTAATGTCCAATGTCCTTTGAAATTGCAATTATAGGGAAATTATCAGTTATATTTGTTTGTAAGACTGCTGAATAAAAGGAATCATCGTCCACCAACCCAGATTTATTCTTCACAAAAATATGGTCAATACAGGTTGATGAAGTGCTAGTCACTCGTATTGGCTCATTAATTAACGAAATGAAACCATTTTCAGACATTAGGTTGAGGTAGCGATCGGTGTCGACACTATTCTCTAATATATCGAGATTAACATATCCGAAAATAAACGCCTAATCATATCTAGCAAAGTATTTAGAGTCTAATAGACTCTGGCAGTTTTCTTAAAACTCAATTTCACTGATTGAAGGAGATCTATATATTGTTTTTTTTTCAATTTTTGTCTCTAATACTACTGCGGTTGTTGACCCTATTTTAATTGATTTGTGAGAAAATGTCAGATCATTCCTAACATAATATATTAAAATGCCATCATTTTGATTATTCCTATCTTCTGACTGTATGACATCATAACCATCCAAAACAAATAAGTTTTTGTTTTTTATTTCCCATGTTTCCGTTAGAATCAGACAACTAAAGGATTGTGTAATTTGTGAAAGGTATAGTTCTAGCTGGTTAAAATTCTTACCACGACTAAAGACTAAAAATAAATCACAAACAAATGAATTAACAAATGAATAAATAAACCACAAACAAAAGATAAAGAGACAATTTTTCAATCAAGATTAAGGCTGAAAAATAAAATAGTTATAAACTATAAAAGCAACAGCAAAACTTCCAGTAAACTAAAATGTTCAGATTTTATTTGTTGTGACCGAAGCGTAATCTATTTCTTCCAGATGATTGTTTTTTATCATTCAAACGACATCTGTAGACGCTGTGTGACAGTTATACCATTTTTATTTGGACATAGAATTGTTAACAACCTTAGAAATATTGATAATTTTTTTTATATGATAACTCAAGAAAAAGGATTATTATCATAACTAACACAAAATCAAACTTTTTGAGGAATTTGGATATTTTTCCTCTATTTTTGAGCATAATGAAATGAGAAATCATCAAATTAACTTCAGGATAAAACAAGTATTTTGCAATGCAATTTTAATCAGCTCTAATAAAAATAATTTGATTGTAACTTTCATTACAGTAGTATCAAAGTTCAAGAGTGGTTAGCTAATGAACTGAAACTATACGACAGTGTTCCGAATTTGATATTTTGAAGTCTTGTTGGTGTAGGAAAATTTAATAATTTTGTTTTTAAATGTTACATTGTTATAAAAAGTACTATCTACAATTTACGTCTGTATTAATTTATTGTAATGTTGTATTTTTATATAAAGATTATTGGTTATGTGATCGTAATAAGGTATCTGTATTTGTATTTGTAATCATTTGTGAATAAACATATATACATACCAATTGCCTAAGCGAGTTTTACTGATAGCTGAATAAATATTCGTCGTAAATAAGCATTTTTCTATGTTAATAACTCTCCTTTTTTCTAGAGAATGTAGATTTGATATACTTGAATAAATATTAAGTCCCAAAGTTTTGCCCAAAAATGGAATCCGAAATAAGAAGAATTTATTATTTAAAATTTGATTGTTTAAACACTTTATAGTACATTGTGAATAATTTGGTTACTATTTCTATCACATTTTATAGTAAATAAATTGATTAAATAAATAAGTTTCAATAAATTACCTAATGATGATGAGAAAATTTACACAATATCAACTGTACTTACTGACACTGAGATAGTATTGAGTTCCAATTTCATACGGATCCCAAACAAGTTCCTTATACCGAGTTTTTTCTCTATTCGAACCATAGTCTGGTGCAATATCCTTATTATCTTGTGATGGTGCATTGGGGTCTCCACTTTTGGCAAAGTTACTGATAAAATTGAGCATGGCTTCCGCAATGCCCATATCTTGGCGACTGAAATTTTGTGGAAAATGAGGAAGACCGCCGACCAATGGCAAGCCTAATATGTAAGTGAGATCTTCGCCGCGAATGCTTCCCAAACGCTGTAAACAATATTAAGGCAATTAAAATTTGAATAATTCTATTTATCGTTAATGTTTCAAATAATTTAAGTACGCTATGTCGGTTTGTTCATTTATTTACAATTTTTTGTATGTTTACTTTACATCAGAGGTCAGTCATCAGTTCAAACTTAAACTGACGTACCCAGCACATGACTTCACCTTATGTAACGAGGCTATCAGTTTTCACTCAACATTTTTTTTCCAATACTTAATTTGGAAAAAATATTTTTTAATTCCTTTATTAATGAAAAGTTAATAAAACCGAACGAAAAAAAAAGATTGCTCGTATTAAACTACATGATACTGCATATTTTTTTCCATTTCACTGTTAACCAAAAATTTTCGGTCAAAATCGCTGAATTATTTGAAATTTCTTAAACACGCTTCAATAAAAATCATACAATTTCGAAACACTATTATATATTGATTTCTCTCTTACGCCATTCGATAGAAGAAAGATTCATCTCAATTACTCACTATATTTGAATTTTTTCATTTTATATTTTTAGACAATATACCTAGATCTCATTGGCGAGCTTCGCAGGCTGTATTCAAAGTGCAGTGTGCAATTTGTAGTTCTGATATTCGGTGTTTTGGGAGGCATTAACGATACAATTTTGAACGAAGTGAAGAAAATTCACGTATGCCAGGTCTCATCCGAACAACTGGCGGCAAAGATGCAGAAAGCTGTCGTTCTTGGTTCGTTACGTCTATTGAGGCAATCGAATTTGGACGAAGATCACTAACCGAGCGGACGCAAGGAGTAGTCTCCGTGATAATTGGCCTTCCGCGTGGCACCGTGGGAGGTCGAAGCGACATGTTACGCCATGTCGGATATTTACACATGATCCAAAAAGACTGCAAAAACAACCACAAAAACCTCTCAATAGTCTGGATTGACTACAGAAAAGCTTATGACAGTATACCTCATAGCTGACTAGTAGAAATCATGTACATATACCGAACATCCTCAACACTACTAGCCTTCATAACAAAAACCATGACCAATTGGAAACAACCTTACACCTATCAACGGGATCATCACCCCTCATAATGAAAAAAATCAACTTCAAGAACGGTATTTACCAAAGAAATTTGCTATCACCGCTGCTGTTTTGCCTGTCCCTGTTTCCCCTGAGTACCATACTTAATAGTACAGGTACAGGATACACTTGCCGAAGTGAGGAACAGAAGATAAACCACCTCCTGTATGTTGATGATCTGAAGCTGATAGCTAAAAGCGAAGACGAACTAACGCAACATGCATGCAGATGCAATTTGGTCTAGATAAATGCGCTAAGACTACATTAATCAAGGGAAAGCTAAAAAACAAAGAAAACATAGTACTAGACGAGAACACCAGAATCAAGGCTTTAGATCAACACGAAGTGTATAAGTGGGTACTTGGAATTTGACTAGAACGACGGTATACAGCACAAGAAAATGAAAGCGAAACTGGAAAGAGAGATAGAAAAACCAGAGGAATACTTAAGACACAACTGAGCGCCAAAAACAAGACCTTTGCAATTGCAACCCTAGCAGTCCCTGAAATACAATACAGTTTCAGATTCAGAATTAGATATGTTGGAATTATGTTATCAAAATATAACGAATACCATCTTTAGGTAAATAAACATAACTTAACATAGGGACCGAGAAAGATGACGTTTATGCCATCTGCCGTGAAAAAACACAAACAATGTGATGTAAACACTATTAGTAGTATTAGTAGTTTTGTATAATCAGCGTTTTTAAATGTTCATTTTTTAAAACTGATATTAAATGTTTGTGATGTCGTCATCAAAAGTATATTTCTGTATTCATGGCTATTCAAATATCCTGTATAAAAATACTACGCAGTTGAAATTTTATAGTTTCTCCGAAAATTCATTGAACACTGCGTGGATAACCTTGAAACGTCAAAAATGAGTAAATGCAGTAAAAACCCATAAATATGTAATTAAAATGTTCTAATTAAAACATTTTGTTAACTATTATTTTGTGTATAATCAGTATGATACTACAATTGGCGGCTATTAGAAAAGTTCTAAACTTTCTTCTTACATAAATAAAAGATTATTATCGAGAGAATAAAATGTTGTTTTCTGTACGATTTCATTGATTATATAAAATAAAAAACTAGTTATGTGTTTGCTGACTTTAATATTATATAATAAGTTCAAATAATTAAATACTATTAAGGGGAAGAAAGTAAACATTTGTACAAAACGAATCACTTCAAGTTTTTTAATTACCTTTTAGAAAACATCATGAGGATTGGGAACCAAATAAAAATACTAGAATTTGCAGTGCTCATTTTGTCAATAATCAAAAATCAGATAATACCCTACACCCGTCTTACACACCAACAATTTTTCCTGGCAAAGAAAATATCTATTCATTTTTTGCATTTTGTAGGTTGTTTATTATAGTGTTTACATAACAATGTTTTTCTTATTTAACACCAGGGCGCTCTGCTTTCGGCATAAGTGCTGCCTCTATAGTTCCGTCTCGATCCCTATTGGATCTGCCTTGAAAATATCGATAATGGAGTTCGGTATTAATTAGAATCAGCACAAAGGAAATTTCAAACTATTTATTCTTCACATAGAATCAAACGAGGTTTAATTAACGGCTACGGTAGCATCATAAAAACAATTTCCGGCATACCGTACAAAGTTTTACGAGCTACTAATTCTCTAGGCATATCGGCGTTTTTCTCAAACATGCAAAATTAAAATAAAGAGATTCCTTAACAGGTATAGAATCTCTTCAAAATAATGCAAGGAATGTTATTTCAAAATTTGATCAACAAATTTCATTAACCACTCACTTAATTGACAACTTCGATAAAACTGTTACTTCATTAACTAATAATCAAGAATTAATAGCTAAAGAAGGAAAAAAAATACGGTCCTGGACAACTTAATTTTTGAATTTGATAAATTAATTCAAATACAGAATACCCTAAATCAACTAAATCTGTATTTAGAATTAATTATACAGTTAACTGATTTAGAAAATGCAATGCTCGCATTAACGCATTAAAATAGGAGAAATTAAGTCCATTATCAACACTTCACAGTTTGCCGATGACCAGGTCATCATAGCGAATGACAAAGAAGATCTTGAATATATGACGAGAAAACTAAATGAAGAGTATAAGAAATGGGGTCTGGAAATGAATACACAGAAAACAAAATACCTTCCAATAGGAGCTGAACCAGAAAATATCAAACTAGAAATGCAAGAAATAGAAACATGTAGCGAAGACACATACTTAGGAGTTAAATTTGATACAACAGGAAATGACGACAGAGAAATCAAAAAACGAATAGCACAAGCGAGACGAACAATAGACTGCTTAAATGGGATACGGTGTGGAGTTCTGATATTGGAAAACAATGGAAATACAATATTTACGAAACCTTTGTCAAAAGTAATCTAACCTATGGCGCAGACACATGGAGAATTACAGAAAATAATAGAAGAAAACTTGAGGCGACCGAGATGGATGTGTTCAGACGATCTCTTAGAATGTGCAGAAGAGACAGAATCCGAAACGATGACGTCAGACAACGTATGGGAGTGGACGGTTCATTAACAACAGATATTGAGAAAAAGCAACTTATATGGTACGGACATGTACAGCGAATGAACGAAAACATACTACCAAAGCAGGCAATGCCGATCTTATTATTATCAACATAATGTTACGAAACAGCACACTGGTATAGACCCTAAATCCGACTCTGCCTAAGCCAGGTATGAAAATTAAAATTATGGTGGATACACAGGCTTCTTTTTTTTATAACTGTTTACGACTATATTATCTAAACATTGTTTTTGTGACCAGACTTATGTAGAAAAGGCCAGAACCAATTGTTTTTGTGTGTGTAAGCCGCATTCCGGAATTTTCTAGTAAAAAGGGCATAAATATAAATAAGGACCGATCAGCGGAGGAGTTAGTTGATAAAGTGATCTCGTGAAATAAATAAACCGAAATAACGATTAGTAAAGTGTTTATATAAATTAATAATTAAGTTTGTGTGCATATGAATTAAATTTAAGTGATTAGTTAAGTATATATAAATTAAGTGTTAGTGAGTTAGTGTTTAAATAAATTAGCAAGTAGCCATACCGTATGTTTAAAATTTATCCCACCCGTTTACGTTTTTAATTAATTATAAAAACATTACATTGGTGTCAGGTGTGGGGTAATATAAATAAATTGCTACGTAAAAATGGCCAAGAGACTATGTGACCTCAAAGTGGCGGAGCTAAGAGCAAAATTGGAAGATCGTGAGTTGGAAACGTCCGGTGAGAAAAGTGAATTAGTAGAAAGACTTAAATTGGCACTGGAAAATGACGGCTTTGATCCAGAAACAGTATTATTTAATGACGAGGCTCCCATCTTAATTTCGTCAATTTCTGCTAATATTTCTGCTAACATGGACGAGAAGATTTCTGCCATGGGAGAGAACATGGACGGGAAGATTTCTGCTATGAAGAACGACATCTCTGCTAATATGGACGAGAAGATCTCTGCTATGAAGAACTATATATCTGCCGATATCATACTAATGAAAAACGACATGGCCGCTGACGTTGAAAATGAAATTTCGTCTCTAAAATCAGAAATCGAGAATAAAATGACAACTATGGACGAAAGAATCAAGGAGTTAGAAAATAAGATAACAGATTTAGGAACACAAGACACGCCAGCAGAACAAAAGAAGATCGAGATATGCAAGCCAGCAACACAACCCAAGACAAAAGATATTAGCAGTTTCACCCGAGTCAAGGCTCCAACGTTCGACGGAAAAACATCGTGGACCAATTATGTGAAACAATTTGAAGCAGCCGCTAGAGTGAATAATTGGTCCGATAAGGAGAAAGCAGTGAACTTAACCATCGCGCTTCGGGGAGATGCCTTAGATGTACTTCAGACGATACCTCTGGAAGAAACGGATGATTTCAAGCAGCTGAAGAAGAGTATGTACATGCGATATGGTCACGAACATCTAGAACATTTGTACCAATCCCAGCTGAAGAACCGAAGGCAGAAACGTGACGAAGCACTTCAAGAATATGAAGTGGATATTGCCCGACTCGTTCGATTTGCTTATCCATCAGCAGCAGAGAACATGATGGAATGTCTGGGTATACAGGCGTTTATTGATGGCTTACGTGACCCCGATATGCAGAGGACGCTTCGCTTAGCCCATCCCAAAACATGAATTGACGCATTGACAGTTGCTCTGGATATGAAGCAGCAACGAAGGCTTCGGGTTACAACAAAGTTAGGACCATCCAAGAAGAAGGCGATGAGGACCAGATCGTCTGCTTGATCAAAGATATGATGGACAAGAAGCCGAGAAAGATCAGATGCTGGAATTGTGTAGAGGTAGGGCATGTACCTAGTTCATGTAAGCGCCCCAAGACTCCTGCAAACCAAGAACCCCAGTCACAGGAAAATTAGAACGGGTCGGCTACGAGGGGGCAGCACCGACCCATGATCGTTCCAAAGACCCTCTCATACTGATAGCTTCGCTCAGGAATCGCAACGACAGTGTATATGTAGATGGAGAAGTGAATGGCAAGAGATATACTCTGCTGGTAGACACTGGAGCAACTAGAACTATTATACGACCAAAAATAATAAACTCCAAGGAGAAACTTTTACCAACGAGACTGCGACTGCGGACCGCCACAGGTGAGAGTGCTAACGTTCACGGTGAGACACAAATCCAATTGGGAATTGGCGCAGAAAAGTTCACGCATACGGTAATCGTAGCTGACATTGAAGAAGACGTGATTCTGGGAATGGACGTAATGAATGTACATGGTATCCAATTAGACTTTAGAAACAGAACCATTGAAGTGATTTCCGAGGAGGTATTCCTGCATCCATATGAAGGCAGCGCGAGTTGGCAGCTGTACAGGAAGATACCGTTCTACCTGCACGAAGCGAAACCATGATAGTAGCACGGCTACAGGTAATCATGGAAGAAGGTACACCGGTTATGATGGAACCACGACGAGGAGGTTGGCAAAGGAGTACTAATTGGGAAAGGATTGGTTACGGCGGCAAAGGAGATTCCTGTGCGATTGATAAACGTGAACGATTACCCAATTACCATCAAAAAGGAAACTAAGATTGGATCCTGCGTACCAGTGACGTCTATAGTTCATCAAACA
Organism: Galeruca laticollis; assembly: GCA_963921935.1. Taxonomy (NCBI): domain Eukaryota; kingdom Metazoa; phylum Arthropoda; class Insecta; order Coleoptera; family Chrysomelidae; genus Galeruca; species Galeruca laticollis. The sequence goes on along the minus strand of OY998178.1, from coordinate 88,149,872 downwards.
ACGACCACTGACAATTCTAATGCCAGATTCGAACAGATGTTATCAGTAGCTGGTCAATCTTTGGATCGATCTGAAAAAAAGAGAATGAGAGAATTTCTCTTGCAGTATCGAGACTTATTCGTACCAAAAGGAGAAAAGACTGGTAGAACATCAGCCGTCAAACACAAAATCGATACTGGTAATGCTAAGCCAATTAGACAATCAGCTCGAAGACTTCCACGAGCGAAGAGAGAGGAAGCTAAAAGAATAATTCGAGAGATGGCAGAAGAAAAAGTAATAGAACCATCTACTATTCCATGGGTGTCTCAAGTAGTGCTCGTCAAGAAAAAGGATGGAACTACGAGATTCTGCGTGGAATATCGCCAGCTTAACAACGTGACGAAGAAAGACAGCTATCCTCTGCCTCGAATTGACGATAGGCTAGATACTTTGGCCGGCAGCAAACTGTTTTCCACCTTGGACCTGAAGTCTGGTTATTGGCAAGTGGAAATGGACTCAGAAGATAAAGAGAAGACTGCTTTTACCACCGGATCTGGATTATGGCAATTCAATGTCATGCCATTCGGGCTCTGTAATGCGCCTGCGACATTTGAAAGACTCATGGGAAATGTCTTGAGAGGGTTGTCTTGGAAGACATGCCTGGTCTATTTGGACGACATCGTAGTACTGGGGAAGACATTTGACGAACATCTGAAAAATTTGGAAGACGTATTCAAACGACCCCAAGCTGCCCAGCTCATGTTAAACCCGAAGAAATGTCAGCTGTTCCAAAACCGAGTCAACTATCTAGGTCATATAGTGAGCAATGAAGGAGTGGCGGTGGATCCAGAGAAAATTGCTACCATTCAGCAACGGCCGCAACCAACCGACAAACATCAAATAAGGAGTTTCCTTGGACTTTGTACGTATTATAGAAGATTTATCAGGAAGTTTGGAGATATTGCCAAACCTCTAACGCGACTTACAGAAGAAGCAAGGGCTTTCCAATAGGACGAAGACTGTCAAACGGCTTTTGAAACCTTGAAGAGGCATTTACCCTCGTCGCCGATATTAGGATAGCCATTACCAGAGGGAGACTTTATTCTTGACAATGACGCAAGCAACGTAGGAATTGGTGGAGTGCTCTCACAGATCCAAGGAGGGCAAGAAAGAGTGCTGGGATATTTTAGTAAAGTCCTGTCCAAACCAGAACGAAACTACTGCGTCACAAGAAGAGAGCTTTTAACGGTAGTGAAGTCCGTGGAACACTTTTACCAGTATCTCTATGGTAGGAAGTTTTCAATCCGGACTGATCATGCAGCACTCAAGTGGTTGATGCAGTTCAAGAATCCCGAGGGCCAGATCGCTAGATGGATTGAAAGACTTCAAGAGTACGATTTCAACATCGAACATCGAGCTGGTGTGAATCACCGTAATGCCGACTCCCTGTCCAGACGACCGTGCCCAAGAGACTGCTCCCACTGCAACAAGGCTAAATCCAGGGAAGCTGCAGTTTCAAGAACTACAGTAGTCAATGAAGAATGGTCACCCACCAGGATCAGAGAAGATCAGGAGAATGATCCTTGCCTAAAGAAGATTCGGCAGTGGAAGAAAGAAAATCAGCGACCTACCTGGCAAGAAGTGTCAAAATTTTCACCAAAACTCAAGGGGTATTGGGCTCAGTGGGACTCCCTTGTTCTGGAAAAAGGGCGGTTGAAAAGAGTCCTTGAAAACGATGATGGTTCTGAGACGAAGAGACAGCGAGTTATCCCGAGAACAAGAGTAGCTGTGGTACTGAAGAAGTTACACGACAGTACATCGGGAGGTCATCTGGGAGTGAAGAAAACCCTTCAGCGAGTTCGTGAAAGGTTTTATTGGATGAACAGCTCCGACGATGTGAAGGACTGGTGTAAGAAATGTACGACTTGTGCTACGAGTAACGGACCACATCGCAAGAGAAAGGCACCTATGAAACAATACAATGTTTGAAGCCCTTTTGAAAGGATTGCTTTAAATACCACTGGACCATTCTCGACGACAGAAAACGGTAGCAAATGCATTCTGGTTGTAATGGATTATTTCTCAAAGTGTGTCGAAATTTACGCGATCCCGAAGCAAGAGGCCACAACTGTAGCAGATTTATTGGTGAAAGAATTTATCAGCCGATATGGAGTGCCCTTGGAAATCCACAGCGACCAGGGAAGAAATTTCGAAAGTCATCTATTCCAGGAGATTTGTGAGAAGCTGGGAATGAAAAAGACCAGGACAACAGCATTACATCCACAGTCAGATGAAATGGTCGAGAGAATGAACAGGACTATTGGAAAATACCTGTCCAAAGTAGTATCCAGCCATCAGAGAGATTGGGACCAGTATCTTTCCCTATTCGCATTGGCTTATCGATCTGCCGTCAATGAGTCCACGGGTGAAACACCGGCGAAAATCCTGTTTGGACGTGAAATGAGGCTTCCTTGTGACCTGGAATTTGGCTGTCGGCCTGGAGAAGATCTAGCTGGCGAAGACTACGTGATCCAATTGAGAAGAAGGCTGGACGATATTCATGAATTATTTCGAACAATTCTTCAAGTTTGACAGAATCAGATGAAAAGTCGGTACGACACGAAGGCCACAGAAGGCGGTTTTAAAGAAGGGGACAAAGTATGGTTACACAACCCGACGAGGAGAAAAGGATTTTCTCCAAAATTACAAAAATCCTGGGAAGGTCCATACTTAATAAAGAATAGGATCAATGATGTTATATATCGCATAAGTAAGATCCCCAACGGAAAACCAAAACCGACTAGCGCCATTCGAAGGAGACCATGACCTGGTGGAAGGAGTAAACCTTATTCGAGATGTGTCTGAACCTACCTTCGATGGATTTATGGGCACGTATGGAGGTACCGGGAAAGCTAGATATGGAGTCACTTCGGAACAACAACAAGATTTGTTCACTCTCCCGGAAGATTATTCACTGGCGTACAACATCCCCGCCCGTATCAAGAACGCACGAGGTTTGGCAACCATCTTTCGAAAGAAGTTCGGGCAATTAGAAAAACTTGAAGACCAGATTCCAGCCCCTGGCAAGACACTGAATCTGAAATTTAATTCGCGGTACGTCTTCTACGTGGTAACTAAAAATGAATTCCAAGATCGATCTACCTACCGCGATGTGTGGGAAGCACTTCGAAACCTCCGAGACCATGTGTTGGAATCCAACGTGAAGAAACTGGCTATGCCTAAGATAGCGAATAACCAGTTGGATTGGCGAATCATCAGGAACATGGTAGAGATTATCGTTCAAGATACCGGTGTCCAGATATTAATTTGCAGCTACAGCCCCCGTTATCAGTATCCGATGAAGACGGTGCTCTGCGATTTCCAAAAGATCGGAAAGTGTAGAAATGGGGCCAGTTACCGATTCAAACATCCAGTCTCGGCTAGACAAAAGTTCCAGGAGGAACTTCCATTTAAGGGAGGGGTAATGTTACGAAACAGCACACTGGTATAGACCCTAAATCCGACTCTGTCTAAGCCAGGTATGAAAATTAAAATTATGGCGGATACGCAGGGTTCTTTTTTTTATAACTGTTTACGGCTATATTATCTAAACATTGTTTTTGTGACCAGACTTATCTAGAAAAGGCCAGAACCAATTGTTTTTGTGTGTAAGCCGCAGTCCGGAATTTCCTAGTAAAAAGGGCATTAATAAAAATAAGGACCGATCAGCGGAGGAGTTAAATGATAAAGTGATCTCGTGATATAAATAAACCGAAATATCGATCAGTAAAGTGTTTATATAAATTAATAATTAAGTTTGTGTGCATATAAATTAAATTTAAGTGATTAGTTTAGTATATATAAATTAAGTGTTAGTGAGTTAGTGTTTAAATAAATTAGTAAGTAGCCATACCGTTTGTTTAAAATCTATCCCACCCGTTTACGTTTTAAATAAATTAGAAAAACATTACAATGATGCTTTAACACTACAATAGATTTTAATTATTACATATTGACGAAGAGAATTTATTCAAATATTATACTATTTCAATCTATACTTAATTTTCAAATTATATGGCTGTGTTTATTCTGCACTTTCCAAACCTTCATTCTGAGTCATTCAGTCATCTTCACTTATATTCAAAAATGTAACCACAATTATATCCTCTTCACCCTATCTGACAATAGGTACTATCTGTTTGAAAAAGTCAATCTCCAATTTCTCATTCAATCACCAGACTGTATTAGTCAAATTCTTCAATTCTCTGAAAAAGACTAACTGCATCCACGTTCCAGTTTCAATTTAGAACATGTTAATTGATGTAATAACCTCCTCATACTACATTGGTATCTTCCCGTTGCCAATCAAAATATCAACTCCCTGTTCGACCAGTAACATTCACGTTTTTTTCCTGTTCGAAGTACCGTAAAGATGTGAATTCCACACGATTGAGGAAAGTTACTTCAATGCTAAAGAAATTACATCCAAAGAACCACTCATCCTTCCAAACGTTGATATGGTTGCGCATTATCCTCCAGAGAAGCCTGAAGTAATTTAAGTAAAAAAAAATTATTAAGATGAACTTCAGCGAATACAAAACGAACAGTAACTCCTACAACCTACCTCTTATGAAGAAAATATTCCCGATGCTACACACTTCCGGTCAACCCCTATATTCATTGTGATCACAATCTGCAAGAAGAGAGAACGTGAAGAAACGTCATCCCCACAACAAAAATATTCTTCTGCTTTATTCGTCCCTAATAAAACCTCTCCGAGGGATGGACTAGTTACATTGTAACAATAAATGGTGTATTGTATAGGAATGATACATTGTTTCGGAAAAGACGCTGAAAGTGCAGAGTCCGCAGTTTAATGTTATAAATTCTCGACAGAGTTCCTTATCGAATCTTATATAGGTACCTTTCATTCTGTAATTTCACTTTTGTTGTTTTTTGTTCACGTAATATATTTGCAATTTTGGTTTTCAGACATTCATTTTTCGAGATCGATAAAATAATTTGCTAGTTTCTAAACTATCCAAATTCGGATATTATTCGTAACATATATAACTAATTTCCTGGAAATTATACATACTCCGTTATAAATATGTTTGCATATCACAAAAGCTGCTGTTTCCATTAAACAAAACTTCGGGCAACATAAACAGCTTTCACTGTTTTCGTATTCAAAATCAATGTAGGCATAGTAAATATATTTTAGAGCGCATAAGTAAGTAGTTTGTTTGTAAAACTCGTTTCAGATTATGCAAAATATTGATGGATTCCAGATACAATGTATGGCGAAACCCTTGGCGGAATTGAAATATTTGATTTCCGTGATTCAACATCAACACACAATGTTCATTTAATACTGTTGTTTATAGTTAGGAGCATGTTTGTTGTTGTACTTTCAATTGTTTATTTTTGTCCGAATGAAACCGCATTCTGTATCTACTACATATTGCTGATAATATTTTTATTAAACTACTACCGTTTGCCCGGAAAGTAATGATGTATAAATTATTACGGGTGAAATTTTAAAAGAGAAAAATGTTCATGGAGAAATTCTAAAACCTGAGAAGAATCTTGGAATGGCAGCACCAATTGTGGTAGACGATTTTCTGAAAAATGTTATTCGTAGAAAAATTCATATATATTCATTCTTAAGAGTCATTGAAATGTATTTCAACCATTATTTCCTTTTGATGACGCTACTAAATTTCAAAACTAGAAGGACAAAACAAGTGAAGAATTAACTGGCCTTTAGAATGTTGATAACTACAAAGTGAAATCTAAGAACCAACGAAAAATTGTAGAATTTTTTTCGTACTCATTTCGATGTAGTTCTGATTTCGTTAATGTTCATTTGATAACATGCGCGTTTACTAATACTGAAATATAATATCTGCATTTTGTGTATGGCTTAGTCAAAAGTTATTATATATAAACAAATGTACAAGTTTTATGAAAATCAACAACAGAGAAAACGAAAAAAGTGGATGACTAAATCACTCGTCAATTCTGTGAATAAAAAAAATGTATGTACCATAGATTGGAAAATGACCCAAATAATACCGTCCTTTCTGAAGAATATAACAAATATAAAAAAAATTTAAACAAAGTCATAAAAACTGTCAAAACTTCATACTATAGAGAACGTCTGAATGCAGGAAGAAACGATTCTAAAAAACTTTGGCAAACTGTGATTGAAGCACTGTCTAATGTAGAACCTTCACCAATAAAATCGATCGTAACAAACAATAATGAACAGATCAATGAGAGTATCAAAACAGCAAACAATTTCAACGAATACTTTATATCAGTGGGTGAAAAACTAGCTGGAAATATAAGCAGGAATCTGAATTATGTGGAGAAGAAAAGTTTGTGTGACCACTCAATTTTCTTATACCCTGCAACCGAAAATGAATTGATAGAAATAATATCACCACTAAAAAATAAAAAAGCCCCTAGCATTGATAATATCAAAGCAGAGACGCGCAAACTTATTTCTAACTACATAACAAAACCACTTACCTATGTAGTCAATAAATCACTGGAGCAGGGATATTTCCCCACAGCATTCAAAACGGCCATGGTGACACAAATTCATAAAAATGGAATAAAGAAAGACTGATGTCTCAAATTATAGACCTGTTACATTGACAACATGTCTAGCTAAAGTATTGGAGAAAGTTGTTCAGAAGAGGTTGAATAAATTCCTCGAAAAGTACAATCTAATATCAAAGGCTCAGTATGGATTAAGGGAAAACATGTCTACCCAATACCCGATAAAAATAGTGACACAAAATATATACCAGTGTCCAGATGAGTCTAAACCTTCAATTGGTGTCATCATAGACTTGAGAAAAGCCTTTGATACCGTGGACCACTCTATATTACTCGGGACTCTGGAGGATATGGGGATAAGAGGCATACCACATAAACTTTTCAGTAGCTATCTACTAAATAGGCGGCAAAGAGTGAAAATTGACGACAGTGTGAGTGATGAAAAAATTATCTTATGTGGTGTACCCCAAGGAACGGTCCTTGGACCAATACTATTCAATATTCACCTTAATAATCTCTTCTTATTGAATACCTACTCAAAAATTATCAGTTTTGCGGATGACACGGTCGTGTTCTGCGAGGACGATGACTGGTTCAATTTGAAACTTAAGCTAGAATACGACCTGACTAAAATAAAGGAATGGTTCGACTATAGATTACTATCAATCAATTTCGAAAAAACGCACTACTTGCCTTTCAGTAGCTAGGATGTTTCCCTTCCAGAATATGGCATAGCGGTATCCGACATAACTATCATCAGATCTGTCAAAAAGATAAAATACATCGGCATGATTCTGGATAAGCATCTAAGATGGGACCAACATGTACTACATCTCGTGAAAAAACTACGATGCATTCTGTACAAATTCAAAAAGATAATAAGCATACTCAACCATAAACAGAAAATAATTTTGTACAAAAGTTTGGTAGTTTGGCATAATTGGTTGGGGAGGAGTCTCTAAAACATATCTGCATTCCCTTGAAGTCATCCAAAGACGCTTTTTAAGATGTATTATGCAAAAATCATACGACTATCCCAGCAACCTCCTCTAATCTGAAACTACAATATTCGACCCAAGGCAACTATTTTTCATAAATATAACTGCAGTTCAATATAAACACAAAAATGAATTAATCACCAACAGCCATAACTACAAGACCCGCCACAGAAGAAGTATTCAAATACCAGTCATGAACAAGTCAGTCGGTCAAAGAAGCTACCATTTTCTAGGCCCAAAACTCTTCAGCGATCTGCCAGAAACACTAAAATGTGAGCCAATCCCTAGAAAATTTAAAAATAAACTGAAACTTTATGTTCAGCATACTTTCCGTGCAGAAATACACGATAAAATTGGAAATTAAATAGAACAACTATACTTGCGATTATCATATAGCTCACGTCTAGTCATAAGCATTTCAAACTACATAACTTTTCCGCTTTTCCAGATTCTCTTGAATCTTGAGTATTGTCCTGTGACAGTTATATACTCTGATGTAATTGTCTATATCTTGTAATGTTCTATATCATATAATTTAAAGTTTTCAATATTTTTCATACTTACATATTTTATTGTATACCTTTGTTAAACCTATAACTATACATATTATATCATTCCTACTCATTACATTATATAAATCATCTCTCATACTTATACACACTTTACTTTTATACTACATATCTTATTTTGTGGTTTTTGTAATATTACTGTAGATCTCTGTATCTTATGTTATATAGCATGGACCTTGTATAGAATTAATTTGCTTATCACGCACAAGCTGTACCAACATCAGATTCTGTGATCGTCTCTGTTCATTCATAAATTATTGTACACATTGTCAATTGTAAATTTTCCATTATTACTGAATAAACATTATTATAGTTTTTAGTTATGTTTCCTGACCTAATTCGTCATTTACAAGAAACTAGAATTTTTGTGGCTCCACAACTGGAACATCCAGAAGTCGCTACCAGACAACAAGTATAATAATAAACAAATCCCTTATCTAAATTCAATGGAATCACCCTACTTGTAATAACTCACCATAAAATTGTAGGTTTGCTTCACAAAAAAGTCAAATTCAAACAACATTCAAGAAACGAAAGCAAACTGTATCAAAACGCTTAATATACTTAGAACACTATCTCGTCATCATTGGGAAAATGACGAAACAGTTCTTCCTATAATGTACAGAGCTGTGAGTAGATCCAAAATAGATTGAGGAAGCATCTCCTCAAAACTCCATCTAAACACGCGTAATACCATCCACAACATAGCTCTGAGCATATGCCTTGGCGCCTTCCAATCCATCACCTGAGACGCCAATATCTTTTACAAACATATTTCACTTCAACATCAGCCAACGTCCACATACCAGTTCATAACTTAATCCCAAACGTATATAACGAAGAATCAAATCACCCGTCGAAATCAAAAAGTATCATCATCGACATTTTGAAATCTATTCTACACAACATCGACCTCAACCTCATTCTACCTTTATTCTACTTAGATCCTCCTCTCCTCCATGAAAAAACCAATACCAAACATCGAAACATCGTTACTGAAACTTAAAAATAAAGAAAACACTTCCAAAAATAAACAGTTTTAACGATTAAAACTAACTTTTCCGCATCTGTGAGATGTCCTGAGCAATATTCTGTCATAAAATTGTCAATTTGATACACTTCGGGGGATGTATCGTGCTAACAAACCGAAATTTACAAGTCCCGCTGTACTCGCTCTAGTCAGCTGAAAATAATAGGCTGAAATTTCTCTAAAAAGGACCAAACATGTGGCACTTCAGGTACCATAGCACCCGTTGTACTACCTCTGGTGAGCTAGAAATCGAAAAGGTTAATCTATAAGATGCTCTGAAAAATATTCAATCATAAAATTCGTCACTTATATACACTCTGGAAGCTGTATCGTGCTAACAACTGAAAATTCTCCAAAAATTACAAAAAAGTTGGTACTTCAAGTACCAAAGTACTCGTTGTACTTGGTTTAGTGAGCTGAATATAAATGGAGTCTTTGATACGCCCTGAATAATATCCAATCATAAAATTGGTCACTTGTATATACTCGGGATGTTGTATCGTGCTAACAAACTGAAATTTCTCCAAAAATGTCGTACTTAAAGTACCATAGCACCTGTTGTACTGGATATGGTGAGCTGAAAATCAATAGAGTTCATCTATGAGATGTCCTGAATAATATTCAATCATAAAATTAGTGACTTGTTTCACTCCGAAGGCTGTATCGTGCTAACTAACTGGAATTTCTCAAAAAATGATAAAAATGTCGTACTTCAAGTACCATAGCACCCGTTGTACTGGCTCTGGTGAGCTGAAAATTGACAGGGTTCATCTGTGAGACGTTCTGAATAATATTCAATTATAAAATTGGTGACTTCTTGCACTCCGGAGGCTGTATCGTGCTTACAAGAAACGTAACAAAAAGTGGTCGACGGCAACGATGACGACGACGACGTCGACGACGACATTCACAGAGGATTTTTTTCTAAAAACTGTTTTTTCGTGTTGTTCTTGATGAAAAACGTAAAAATAACTCGAAGTTTTTTTTCAACATTCCAACTTTTTTTGGGGTAAACCAATACTTTTCTCGCATATTAGATAGGTTGGGCGGAAAACTAATAGCAAAGGAGTATGATACACAGTCACCCCACTAATCGAGATCCTTTACACAACTGCCTCAAAGATACTTTTAGTATATTCACCGCAGAAATCGTTGCATTTCTCCAGGCCTTCAAATTATTATTAATCCCAGGAAATGAAAATGTCGCTATCTGCACATACTCTCCCTTATCAATTGAAGAAATTCAAAAAGCTAACTCTACACACCCACTAATACAACCAATCTACGAGAAATACGAGAAATTGTAACGCGAAAAATTGCCCGTTCGTTTAGAATATCATTTTGGTATACCTGCCACGAACGGTATCCTCTAGTAATTTTTGGACGAGGAGGCCAGTCCTATGAGTATTGCCGGCGGCCATCACCACCGAAGTAGTTGTAAATTATTAAGCATCCACCTTGGAACGGAGGTTGAACATTCCCTGTAATACTTCTGACCTTTTGTAATAAATTTGTCTGCTCCTTTGGGGTGTGTCCCGTTACCGCTGTCCCCACACTAATAGGTCGTTGATATAGGAAACGGTATTATTTCTCTGGCTTCTTTTCCTCTGATTGTAGTGACCGGAGGGGCCCTACTGTATACTTCTATCCTAGAAGTCTTTGCAGCGTGCTGTCACCAGTGCCTCACGGCACAAAATTTAGAACCAGGAATCTCCCTGCGGTTACCTCGAGGGAGGGGTTTTCCTGGCACGAGCGGTCAAGGTCTCCGTGGGGCCTCTTGGGCATATACAATGTGCTAAGCCTGAGTTCGAATGCAGGTCGTGTCAGCCCGTTCTATTTGCTGGTACGAGGGTAAGGATTGTTGTTAAAGGAAACAGACTGGAAGGATAATTATGTACAAGTATATATATATTACAAACTAACAGTAAATCATACAGCCCTGCTTTGGATAAAATGACAGTTACTCGGGGAAACGCCCCAGGTAAAAAAAAATCAGATAATGAAAAACGTCTTTCCATAATCTGGAAGTAGTTACCCGTTCCCGTGACACCCGTAAAGGATATCTTATATAGGACTATCCCTGTATAAGAATTGAAACCAACGAAAACAAAAACCTGACTCGGGCACAACGTCTTCCAAACTCTTGAAAAGGGGTCTTTCCTGATTATGAAAGATAAAAGGACGATATAACGTATAGTTAAATATTTGGTATAATATAAGAAACAAATGATTATCGTACAACCCTTCGTAAATTTAATGGTATGAATGTGAAATCATGTACCGTTGAATATCCCCTACAATATAGTAAATAATATATCAACAAACTTTTGAAATCTAGTAGAATAATTATGATATCTCGGACATTTGGATATCCTGTACAATGTAGTAAATCATATATATCAACAAAATTTTGAAATCGAATAAAATAATTATGATATCTCGTGAATTTGGATATCCTGTACAATATAGTAAATCATATATATCAACAAAATTTTGAAATCGAATGAAATAATTATGATATCTCGTGGATTTGGATATCCTGTACCGTATAGTAAATCATAAACAGGGTGTTTTCAAATGACTCTTACAACGTTTGCATGTAGATACCGATCGTAAAATTGGACAAGATGATATAGGGATTGAGGGGTCCAACCCATTTACTTTTCGAAATACAGAGTGTTAAAGTTATGAAAAATATAATGCTTTAATTTGATAACTTTAAAATGGATGAACTTATTGATCTGACATTTGGCAGGTTGCTTTTAAATGTAAAAGGGTATATTTTGATGGAAAAACATGTTTCAATTATTGATCCAGTGGTGTACATTTGGAAGAATATGTCACCTTTCTCCTCCCATTTTTTACGCCGCTTGCGTTTGAAGCTATTTTTATTTGATTTTGTATTCCTCAATAGTTTTCACGTGAAAAACGCATAACCTTTACATATCAGAAAATTTGTAGTTTTCAAGATATTTAATGGTTTTATGAAGTCTGCAAGATCACTTTTTAATAAAAAAATTAAAAAAATATTTTTCTTGAATGTTTTTTAAAAACTACTAAACTACTAATGGTTAGAATATGTAACAGGAACTAATTTGTGGAACAGCAATGCATATAAAACATCGACATATGATTGTTGAAAATACTTTTCCAAACTTGTGATTTTATTAACAAAAGAATTAATAACAATAAAAAATAAGATAATTACAAAGTTAAATAATATCCCATTCAAACATAATTTTTAACTAAGCAGCCAACAAATTACAAAAGATGTTCAAAATTTTGTCCATTTACATTTATACATAATCTGCAACGTTTTCTCATTGGAAATCGCATACCTTGGAAAGGCTGGCGATTGTCGGAAATAATTTCTGTAACTGCATGGATTCTTGCTATCAGTTCCTCCTCCGTATAGTAGGCTATGGATGTCAATAATGAAATGGTAAATGTCATTTTGTTTAACGTCGAAACGAAAATTAATTATTTGTAATTAAATTGGATTGTGCAACTTCCACACTTTTTGTTATGATGGATTATACTTTTAAAGAAATGGCTGATATGAAACTAATATACGGGGAAGCCAGAAAGAATGGTAGACGTTCCGAGAGCTTGTATAGAGAGAGATATCCAAATCGACCTAGTTTTGCATGTCACACAACATTTTCTCAAATTGACAGGAGATTGCGAGAATTTGGACAATTTAATTCAAAATTACAAGGCAGCGGTAGAAAACGAACTGTGCAATTAGAGGAGGCTGTCCTAGACCGTATTGAAAACAGACCCGATTTAAGCACTCGCACCATTGGCAAATCTTTGAATGTAAGTAACTCGACTGTGTGGAATATTTTAAATGAACAGCAGTTGTACCCTTATAAGTATACCCAAGTTCAGGCCCTAAAACCAACAGATTGTCCTCAAAGAGTGGAGTTTGCCAATTGGTACACCCAAAAATGTTTAGAAAATAGGAATTTTACCGAATTTGTTCTATTAACTAATGAAGCCAAATTCACAAGTGAGGGAATTTTTAATTCAAGGAATAGCCACGTGTGGGATGACAAAAATCCATATGTTATTCGACAACGTGGATTTCAGGAAAAATTCTCGCTTAACGTGTGGAGAGGCATTCTTGGAGATTGTATAGTGGGTCCATATTTATTACCTAATAAACTCAATGGTAATATTTATTGAAATTTTTTTAGAGAAACCCATGCCTGTTTATTAAACGACGTTGTACCATTAAACATTAGGGCGAATATGGATAATGTATGGTTTCAGCATCTGTACATTATTCTCTAGCGGCCAGACAACTTATAATCCAACAATACGGAAACAATTTGATAAGCCGAGGTGGACCCGATATGTGGCCTGCGAGGTCACCGGATTTAAATCCAATCGATTTCTTTCTGTGGGGTTACATAAAGTTCTTAGTCTACGATACAATAGTAGAAACGGAGGAGGAACTGATAGCGAGAATCCATGCAGCTACAGAAATTATTTCCGGCTATCGCCAGTATTTCCAAGGTTTGTGATTTTCAATCAGAAAACGGTGCAGATTATGTGTAAATGTAAATGAACAAAATTTTGAACATCTTTTGTAATTTGTTGGCTGCTTAGTTAAAAATTATGTTTGAATGGGATATTATTTAACTTAGTAATTATCTTATTTTTCATTGTCATTAATTCTTTTTTTAAAAAAATCACAAGTTTGTAAAAGTATTTTCAACAATCCTCTCTCAATGTTTTATATTCCTTGCTGTTTCACAAATTAGTTCCTGTTACATATTCTAATCATTAGTAGTTTGGTAGTTATTAAAAAACATTCAAGAAAAATATTTTTTTAATTTTGTTATTAAAAAGTGATCTTGCAGACTTCATAAAAACATTAAATATCTTGAAAACTACAAATTTTTTGATATGTATAGGTTATGCGTTTTTCTTGTGAAAACTAGTGAGGAATACAAAATCAAATAAAAATAGCTTCAAACGCCAGCGGCGTAAAAAATGGGAGGGGAAAGGTGACATATTCTTCCAAATGTACACCACCGGATCAAGAATTGGAACATGTTTTTCCATCAAAATATGCCTTTTTACATTTAAAAACAACCTGCCAAGTGTCAGATCAATATATTCATCCATTTTAAAGTTATCAAATTAAGACATTATATATAACTTTAGCACCCTGTATTTCGAAAAGTAAATGGGTTGGACCCCTCAATCCCTATATCATATTGTCCAATTTTACGAGAGGTATCTACATGCAAACGTTGTAAGTGTCATTTGAAAACACCCTGTATATCACCAAAATTCTGAAATCGAATAAAATAATTATGATATCTCGTGAATTTGGATATCCTGTACCGTATAAGGTGAAACAAGACTTTTGGAATTAAATCAGAATAAATATGATATCCTGTACAGTTGAATATCCTTGCACAATACAGAAAGCAAAATATATAGAGAGACGATCATCGAACATACGATATCTCCCGTATATGCCTATAATTTTAGACTAGATCGGTCGATGAATGGCTCAGATGTAAACAGTACACTCAATATGACCGAAAATATAGGTCTCCTTTACCTTTTGGGACACCCAGTTGAGTCAAAAATAAAAAAAATATCAATATAGTAGATAAAAAATAATTATACGTTAAAAACTTACGTTTTGGAATATCACAAATCACAACTACACAATATTACTGCCGACGATAAAGTGGCCGGCCGTACTTAGACTGGTCACTTAGGGAGGATTACTACCTCTCTCTCTGGTTTCAAAAATTCCTGCTATTTATTTTAAAATTATTTCGTCTACGCCCTTGTGTGAAGGTTAATTTTAAATTTCATTATTCTAGTTTGCAACGTTTTGATTATATTTATTGATAAACAAAGCATGGCAAACCATCAGATGTAATGTTTATTGACCTTGCTAATTATAATAAAATTGTTTGTATCAATTTCTTTCCTGGAGGTCAACAATTATTTTATTATTATTTATTAATTATTTCGAATTAAGAAAATCTTATCTATATAGGGTGTTCTTAAAATTTCCTATGTCATATCTCGTGTTTATTACATCCCCACTCGTCAAGCAGTTCAAGTGAAGGAACTAAAAAATCTGGGGGTTTTCGTTTCCTTTTTTTTCCCTGAAACTGGGCCAATGTTGCAGGCTTTGGAGGCGTAGTATAGCTGGGATTTTTCCGAAGGCTTAATCTCCTACCCAACTAGACCAATACCAGGAGGGCTAGCGGTTTAGAATCGCTATATCATCGAGGGATTCGACTACTGTATCCCGTAACTAACTAAAATTTTTTTTTCTTTCATTTCGTTTCTTTATTACTAAATTATATGAATAATTTTTGTAAGAACCGCCTTCAGCGTTCTAAACTTTTTGCTATCTTTTCTTAGTTAACTTTTTTTTTTATATACAGGGTGTTTTCTAAGTAGGGTAAATGTTACAGTCATTGGACATCTACAGTAATTGGACAGTTTCATTTTAGATACATGTAATAAGAAAACTTAATACATTAATACCACCTCTCAGGTACAGATGGCCCCACATGACACGTTTCGGTTAAGTGACGCTGACATTCCCACCTAATTTATATCATTTTTCAGTAAAAGTACTCATATTGTTTGGATGTATGGTTTGTTGGTGTTTTTTTCTCCGTTTTTGTTAAGAAGTCAGAAAATTATTTAATCAATTACGTGAATTATCGTTTGTATTGGTACTTTATTATTGCTTTGTTGGTTAGTTTTAACCGTAAATAGGCACATTTACACGTGATTAACCTGATTTACCTGTAGATGCGGTGAATTTAATATCCAATAACTGTATACATTAAAGGTAAGATTTTCAATTATGGGAAAACAGATCCAATTACTGATTTTTCAATTTATACGCTTCAGACAGTTATTGTCCAAATGTTTATTTTGGAATAAGTGTTTACTTAATTTTTAATCTGTTTAATTTACAATGCCGAAGCAGCCCAATTACGATTCTACCCAAATTGATAAAGCTCTCCAGGAATTGCAAGAAAAAAAAGTATATGTTAGGAAGATAGCTATGAAGTTTTATAGTATTCCAAAGTCTACCATTGATTATAAATTGTAACATCCCGTTGTTAACCTTTAACTACTCCCGCGGCGCCATACGGCGCCAACACAAATTTAATACTCAGTATTTATTTTGAAAATTATCTCACTCAATTATTCCTCAAATAGGGTATAAATAATAAGATACTAAAACATGAAATTATGTTTTCAATTATAGAAGCAATAAACTAATGCGGTGCATTGAAAGGCCCCGTTTGGCGCCATGCGACTAGTCACGTAGGTATAAATTTGTCGGCGGATAATGAGTGTTTTATTGTCTAGGTAATCAGTTATCAGTTACAAATTCCTTTTGAGTTCCAGCCTAATAAAACACGCACTGAAAAAGCACTCTATTTGGATTTACGAAAACCATTACAATGATGTCGTATGTCCTCAAAAAAGAAAATCGGTCATACTAATTTCAACTCTACATGGAGATACTGCTATCAATAAAGATTCGGAAGATGCTCAGAAAGCAGAACAATTGACATTTGATAATAGCACGAAAGGTGGAGTGGATACCAACGACAAGCTATGTGCCACATACAATGTTGGAAGAAGAACAAGAAGATGGCCCATGACTATTTTTTTCCATCTTATCAATGTGTGCCATAAATGCTGTTGTGATCTATAACTCTGCACGCAACGGCGAGCTAATGGAAAGAAGAAATTTTTTTGAAAAAATTAGGTCGCGAATTAGCGCAACCCAATCAGATGCAACGAAAGGATGATTCACACATTCCACGAAAAATTAGAAAACAGCTGCATAGTTATTTTCAAGAAGAAGCAGAAGAAAAAGTCCAAATCCCTCTTGTTGTGGGTCCAAACCCCAGAAAAAGATGCCATATTTGCCCACGATCAAAAAATAAGTCGAGTAGGATTACTTGTATAGTTTGCCATAAACATGTATGTTAAGATCACCAAAGAAATGTTTGTTCCGATTGTTATAATGATCAATAAAATATTTTCAGTTTTTGTATTATATATTTTGAAGCATATTATTATATGTAATGCTTTTTTATTTTTTTTTTTCATATTAAAAGATTTGTACTATTATAAGGATATATAAATTTAATTTTTCTCCTAAAAAAAGGCGACTCCCAAAAAAAATGCCTCTATTGCACATTGGGGCCATATGGCGCCACGCGACTACTTATGTTAGTCCAAGCACGCGACTACTTAAAGGTTAAGTACATTCGCAGTTCGGCGTTTTAATAGATTTTGTTTTACGGGGTAATGCGTTTTTTTCTCATTCAGTATAAATTCTTAACAATAAAATGTTTGTAAATATTCAATTTTTTCTCATACATTTTGAAAATAACTTACAATACTCCTTCTTTGGTTTCAGACGAAGCCTTATATAACATTCTTTGAACTTCAGTAAAACTTTTACCTTTAGTTTCAGGTACGAAGAAAAAACAGAAACCACAACTCACCATACACCACCCAGCGAACAGCCAAAATGTTCCAAATATTCTTAATTCATAAACTGAATAATTATAACTAAATGTAACAATGGCTGTAACAAACCATGAAAAAGAAGTCACTATTGAAGAGACTGCCTGTTTATTTTTGCTAGGAAATAATTCCGAAACCAAAGTCCATGGAACGGTATTAATGCCAAGATTAAAACTTATTACATACGATATCAAGCTCAATAGAGGTACAAATCTAATAACGTGCGCATGACCATGAATATAATGATAGTGAAAAAAGAACCCCAATAGTGCTAAAGAGATACCCATACCTAGACAGGAAATGATTAGTAACGGTCTCCTTCCAACAACGTCCACCAAAAAAGGAGCAACGAAACTAGAGCAGAATAGAATAAAGCCGACGATCAATGCGGCTTTATCTGCCGGTACATTTGATTCGGCATATCGGAAAATTAATTCTAAATGATACAAAATCGATGAGTATCCTCCGAGTTCCTGGGTGGATATTAACGTACAGCAAAGTAACAAATTTTTCCTCAAAACCTTATCTGTTAATATATCACTTAACTTCGCATCACTACTAGATTCTACAAATTCCGCAATTTTTGCAAGTTCTTCCGCAACATCTTTTTTATCACATCCTCTTATATACATCAAAGAAGCTTCGGCTTTTTCTTCTTTTTTCATTCGCATCAAATAGTATGGACTCTCTACGCCTACTATTAAAAAAAATATGAAATATAGAATTGGCAAATAGGATAAAATCAAATTGAAACTTTCGAGGGAAGTATAAGGACCGATGGCGAGTGGTATAATGCTTCCAGCGGACCAAAATATGTTAGTAACAAGTACCATTCTTCCTCTTATCCGATCATCAGATATATCTCCCACGTAGACGGAAAAAAGTGAATAACCAGCTCCAACTGACAACTGACATGTATGTCAAGATCACCAAAGAAATGTTTGTTCCGATTGTTATAATGATCAATAAAATATTTTCAGTTTTTGTATTATATATTTTGAAGCATATTATTATATGTAATGCTTTTTTATTTTTTTTTTTCATATTAAAAGATTTGTACCATTATAAGGATATATAAATTTAATTTTTCTCCTAAAAAAAGGCGACTCTCAAAAAAAATGCCTCTATTGCACGTTGGCGCCATAAGGCGCCACGCGACTACTTATGTCAGTCCAAGCACGCGACTACTTAAAGGTTTAGGAAACTTTTGGGCCTGCGCCAGTTTTAACTAAGCACGAGGAAAATAAACTAGTTTAATAGATTTCTGAACTGGGCAAAGAAGGTTTTCCTATAAAAATAGAAGATTTGGTTTCAAGTGTACAAAAATTTTTAGAGGCCGATAAGGAAAAAAATCCATTTGGAAATAACCGTCCCGGAAATGGTTGGATAAAAGCTTTTCTTCGGCGAAATCTCCGAGTGACACATAGACAAAGTGAAGCAGTATCTTCAGCAAGCTCGTGCGTAACTGAAACTGATATACGTAATTGGTTCGGTGATATTGAAGATTATTTTAAGATTAAGAATCTAATTGACGTTTTGCAAGACCCATCTCGAGTTTTTAATGGTGATGAGACAGGGTTCCAGCTTTGTCCATCTACAGGTCGGGTACTTGCAGAAAAGGGAAGGAAAAATGTATATACACTTGAAAATGGATCATCGAAAGAAAATG
The DNA here is from genome assembly GCA_963921935.1 of Galeruca laticollis. Lineage (NCBI taxonomy): Eukaryota > Metazoa > Arthropoda > Insecta > Coleoptera > Chrysomelidae > Galeruca > Galeruca laticollis. The sequence goes on along the minus strand of OY998178.1, from coordinate 88,130,507 downwards.
TTACAGTAATGTTCACTTTTGCGGCCGACGGAGCAACATGCTCCCCTATGATAGTATATCCCTATAAAAGGATTCCAGAGAAGATTGCTCAATGTGTACCGCCGGAATGGGGTATTGCGAGAAGTGATAATGGTTGAATGACTGCAGAGGTTTTCTATGAGTATGTAGCCAACGTGTTTCATCCATATTTAGTTAAAAATAAAATACCTTTGCCTGTAATTTCATTTGTGGATGGGCACAAATCCCACATATGATTTGAGCTTGTTGTGCAACAAATTACAAATAGAGATTATTGCTTTATATCCATGTGATGAGCCCAAAAGACACTATTTGATTTAATTATATATTAATTTCAAATATTGCTAGTGGCCAGTGAACTTGAAGGTCACTGACAAGGTGTAGTAAGGTTAGTAGCATATTAAGGAATCACGACTGTTTTGTAAATAAATAATGTGTCAACAAGGTCGGCGGAAAGATCATCGACTGTGTTGGTCTAAAAATACATTTATAGAAGTTCCTATATAAAGAGAGAGTTCATTTCTCTATTATTATTAATAGTACAAATGTTTATAGTGTATGTTAAACATGGTCAGTAAATTGTATACGTAGTTTTAAATATATTGTCCCAGTGAGTTCTGATAAACGATGTTATTTATTTAACCCCAATGAATAATGGTAAGTGCTTCCCGAAGATTAATTGTTCGATAGTTAAGGAAGTATATACGAGGGGCACTTGCTAAATAACCACCACATGGCGATCCTGCAAATTAAATAGTAATAATCCTGCAAATTAAATGGTAATGATCCTGCAAACTAAATGTTAATAATCCTGCGAACTAAATGGTAATAATCCTGCAAATTAGATGGTAGAAATCCCGCTAACTGAATGGTAATATTCAACAATAATCCTGTATATAGTCCTGCGAACTGATGGTAATCCAAACGAGCGAAGGTATATGGTTTTTTATTTAAATTTTGGACCTTGAAGGAGCAAAACTATGGGTGGTGCACCTACTAAGCAAGAGGTACAAGAAACTGGTACAGTAAACAATAATTTCATTGTGCAGCAAGATAATTTTACAACACAAATACTGGTCTTATTGTACATAATAACGGTAGCGTTCATTCTAAAATTCATGTGGTTCCTATGAAAAACGCATCGAAGGCCATTAAAAAGAGACATCAACCGAGGCATTGCAGTGAAGCAGACGTCAGGAAATTTGACTGTATAAAATTGCAAGTACTTATGCACTCTATTTTTATGAACGAATGGTAGATCTGTTAAATGTCAATAACGTGGGAAGATTTTGAAGATAAGCTAAAGGCAACCGTAGAAGAATTAAATAAGCAGGGAAAAAGGGTTTTGAAGAAGGAAACTCCTAAAAATCCAGATTTACACATTGAAGTAATTAATAGTATAATAATTCTTTATAATAATTTTGCTTAGTGGATACGTAAAAATTGGAAAAACTTAAGTTTAGTACAACAAGAAAGTTGTGAAAATTATTCGGATAAGATTAGGGATAAAACTGTTAGGGCATTTCAAGCGCTAAATTATATTGTTAAAATACCTACCTCTATATACCATACCATACCATACTTTTTAATAAATGCGTATCTGAAGGAAACTGGCCAGACTCCATTAAAATATCTAAAGTTCTACCAACATTTAAAAAAGGCGATAAGGACTTATTAGATAACTGTAGACCGATTTCTATTGTTCCTGTTGTTGGGAAAGTATTGGAAGTAATAATTAAGAATAAATTAGTAAGTTACTGTGAAAATAAACTAATTATATCACCGGCCCAATTTGGTTTTAGAAAAGGTCATTCCACTTCTAAAGCAGTAAGTGCACTGATTCATTACATAGTTGAGGGACTCGACGGGGAAAATACTATCGCTAGTATGTGTGACCTTACCAAGGCCTTTGACTGTGTGAACAAGCATGTACTGCTACAAAAACTAGAATTCTATGGAGTACACAATAAAGAACTTGATCTTTTCAATTCATACCTGACAAACAGAAAACAGTATGTGAGCTGCAAGGACTCAGAATCCAGTTTGATGACCACATTGTTTTTACTCAATGTCTGATTTATATAATTTCTGTCCTGACTAAACTTTGTATACCTCACATGTACTTTTGTATATTATGTGTTGAATAAATGGTATGGTATGGTATATTTGAGGATATCGATACGGGTGTATTACAAGCAATAAGCAAACAATTGAAAATGACGACAAGTATGAATGATTTTTTTAACTTCGCGAGTAAGGTATTACCTACCGAATTCAACGGAGAAGCAAGCAAGTTACAATCGTTTTTAGATTCATCAGATTTGTTATAAATAAACGCGACGGGAAATGAAGAAAATGCGATTCTGCTAATTAAAACAAGACTGACTGGAAAAGCTAGAAGCCTGATAACGACAGAAAATTCTATCACAGAAATTAAGAACAAACTCAAATCAGGAATAAGAGGAGATAACCCAAGCCATCTCTTAGCGAAACTTAACAAAGTAAGGCAAAATGGGAAGGACATAACGCAATACGCGACAGAAATAGAGAAACTGGCAGAGAAGCTACAGGCAGCATACGTGTCGGAAGGGATGCCTAGCTGAAAAATACCCCAAAGAAGCAACGATTAAGGCAATGCCCATGAATTCCACAGCGGGCGCAACGAAAACGATCATAGCAACGAGAAGCTTTGAAAACACGCAAGAAGTACTATCTAAGCTGGTATCAGTAGAAGGCATAGTAAGTCAACATATGAAGGACAATATGAATTTCTTCAGGAAATCAGATTTTAACAATCATAGGAGAGGAAGCAACAGCGGATTGTACAACGGCAACCCCTCCCGGAAGGACATTCAGGCAATACAACCAAGGAAATGGTTATAGCAGATACGTAGATTACAATAAAGAGAGGAAATTAAACAGGAATGGCAATTACAACAACCACAAAAACAATAACGAAAGAATATGCAAGATAGAAGATAAAATTGAGGAAATGAGCAGACAAATAGCACAGCTAAAGAAGGAAAACTACGATTTAAGGATGGAGAATATGGAACTCAAGGAAAAAACAGAATTTTTGCAAGGAAACATGACACAGACCCAGAAAAATTTTAGAGAGGAGAATTTGATAATACATGGTATAGAAGAAGGCAACGAAGAAGATGAGGAACAACTAGAAAATAAATTAGAAGATGTAACGAAAAAGGTTAATAATACAGTAGATGTTAAATCAGATATTTTGAAATGTAAAAGATTAGGAACTGAAAATAGTAACAAAAATAGGCCAGTACTAATAATGATGAAAGACGTGAATAAGAAAGTAGAAACTTTGGAAGGAAACGAATAAATTAAAAGGAACAAAGATATATATTGATGAAGAGTACCCAAAAGATATATTGGAACAGAGAAATCAGCTAATAAGATACAGGAAACAGGTGGGAGAGAGTGGAGCCAAAGCTAAGATAATCGATAATACATTAATGATAAATGACAAACGTATATAGTCTAAAAGAACTGGAAGAAAGGAAAAATCAATTAGAATACATACAGGACGGCATAAATCAACATATAAGGAACATAACCAAACTAATCGGAAAACTTTCAATAAAATTTTCAGCCATAACAGTTTTAAACAAGAAAGAGGTGAATAAATTGTCAATTTTACACTTTGAAAATAACCGTATCTCGCTAAGGATGAGCATTCGGATCAAAAATAAATTGAAATTTAGTGAAGCCTTATTTACCGGAATACACAACTTCGACTTAGAACGAACGTTGGAAAAGCTTGAGGAGCTCTCGGTAAAATTTGAAGTAAAAAGAATGAAGATATATGAAAATGATTATACATTCAAAAAGTGCACAACAGAAAAATATATATAAGAAGGGAATAAAAGGTTGAAAAATATACAAGTATGTATATGTGAAGTACCAAAAACGGTACAGCAGAAAGAAGAGATTCAAAAGATTCTAGAAAGATATCACAACGATCCAATGTTTGGAGGACATGTAGGAAACAATAGATTATTAAAGAAACTGAGAGCAAATTTCAGATGGAAAAACATGGAGGAATTTGTACGGAAGTATGTGAAGAATTGCCACGGATGTCAAGTGAATAAACCAAAACCCAGTTAGAGAAATTTGTCATCACAGACACATCTATAAAACTGTTTGATATCATTTAAATAAACACAATAGGTTCTTTTGTAGAAAGTAACAATGGAAACCGTTATTGTTTCACAATAATATGCGAATTAACAAAGTACGCGGTCATGATACCGGTCGTTAACAAAGAGGCAGCCGCAATAGCAAAAGCTATATTTGGCAACTTTATACCAAACTATGGTTTGATGAAAGAAATAGGAACGGATCAAGGAACAGAATATAAGAACGAAATAATGAAGAACTTAGCGGAACTTTTAAAAATAAAACACAATTTTTAACGGCATATCACCACGAAGCAATAGGCAGTTGTGGTAAATTACACAGAACGTTTAATGAATACATAAGAAACAATGTTAAAGATTCTAGAGATAACTGGTGTGAATTTGTAAAAATGTTTGCATATTGTTATAATACAACACAAAACACATATGACGGATACACTTCTTTTGATTTGTTATACGGTAGAAAACCCAACATACCAGAATTTTTAAATGTAGAAATAGAACCATGTTACAATTTTGGAAGGTATGATAAAGAATTGAAATATGAGTTACAATACGCGAATGAAAGAGCCAAGCAATTTTTGATAAATATAAGCTAAACTTTAGGGTAAGGGATTCGGTAATTCTGGAAAATGGAGAAAGAAATAAGTTCGATCCTTATTATTTAGACCCGTTGAAAATAACGGAAGTAAAAGGAGTAAACTGTGAGATTACATCTCAGAACAATAGAAAACAAATCATTCATGAAAATCGATTGTATGAATACCATAACAAAAATATTTGTAATCAAGTGAGGTGAGATAGTGAAAAAACAAGCAGTGTTTAACAATAAGACAATTGGTGTAATAAACAGAAAATGCGAGAATAGTTAACGTTACAAATAGTATCGAAAATTTATCAGGGATAATTTTTCTCTTCCAACAGGGGATGATGTGATGATCCCAAAAGACACTATTAGATTTAATTAGATATTAATTTCAAATATTGCTAGTGGCCAGTGAACTTGAATATTACTGACAAGGTGTTGTAAGGTTAGTAGCATATTAAGGAATCACGACTGTTTTGTGAATAAATAATGTGTCAACAAGGTCGGAGGAAAGATCATCGACTACGTTGGTCTAACAATACATTTATAAAAGTCCCTATATAAAAAGAGAGTTCATTTCACTATTATTATTAATAGTACAAATGTATATAGTGTATGTTAAACATGGTCAGTAAATTGTATTACGTAGTTTTAAATATATTGTCCCAGTGAGTTTTGATAAACAACGGTATTTATTTAACTCCAATGAATAATGGTAAGTGTTTCCCGAAGATTAATGGTTCGATGGTTTAAGAAGTATATACGAGGGGCACTTGCTAAGTAACCACCACGCTACTCGCGTCTTGCAACCAGCATTGTGTCCAATCAAGGCAAGTTGACGTAAATCTGTGAGACAGTTCTATTTAGAAAATCCTGGAGAAACGGTAAATAAAGCAAATATCGCCTTAAAAAACGTAGTCGACAATGTAAAAGCGGAAACTCGTAAAAACGGATTTAGACGATGTGGATTATACCCTTTTAATCCTGATGCTGTCGATTATACAAAGTGCCTGGGATGAACGACTAAATAACGATTCTGTCCTAAATAATAATGCTCAAAACCTAGAACCTAATCAAACTTTGTCTTTTAGGAAATTTGTCGAAATTGTAGGAAAACTCCTGATAGAAAAACTTAGTGAGACAGATTTTACCAACGGGGAGGATGAAAACTTAAATAAAATATACTCAATATGGAAACATTTTCACTCCCCAGATAATAACACATTAACTGATTTTACATTAGAGCATAATATTTCTGTAACTGTTAAAGAATCAGAAAACAATATTTATACGATTCAACAGACAACATTTGAGGTACCCGATGTCAATGAAATTTCCAGTAGTATTATATCAGTTTTTCAAGCCGGAAGTGTACCTTTAGCAACTGAAATTGATTTATACTCCAACCATCCTAAGGAGCATATTCCATGCTGCAGTACGCAAGATAATATTTACCATAGCAGCCCATTAAAGCCACAAGATAAAAGTTCAGAAATAACTACATTGTCACCATTTTTATTCAACCAAACTTCCCGAAACGAAAAAATAAACGACAGATTGAGAGGACACCATACGCTGTAGCTTCAGGGAAGTACTTGAAAATGTGTGAAGTAAAACGTACCATAAAATTTGAAAAAGAAAAAGAGAAAGAGGAGAAGAAGAGAAAACGCGAAGAGAAAAAGCAGGAACAATTAGAAAGGAAAAAATTGGTACGGAAAAATGGGCTGTTTTGTACCGGTTGCAATAAATATTTCCATGGTTCTTGTGTTCCTTTAACATATAGAGATAATATACCGGATACTGGAGATGATTATTTGTGCCATATTTGTTATGAAGAAGACTCTTGCTACAATGAATGGGATAATAGCGTTAGTGAAAATGACAACAATACTGAAAGCGACATAGATGAGTACTCATTATATCAAGCAGAAAGAAAAAAATGTGGACTTTAAAAACTATTCTTTAATGTTTTCTATTGAATGAACATGAAT